>PVKZ01004059.1:0-29807 GCA_004027375.1 Macroglossus sobrinus
AACTTAACAAAATAAAATAGATCACTTTTTAATAATTTCACTTAGCATGCTCCTTCCTCTAAAACTCAGCCTTCCATCTTTGTGTCTCAAACCTACTTCTTCATCCCAAGTACAGCATGTGTCTAAATAGATATATCCTACATCACATCCTCTATTTTTCAAAATTCTATTAACATATGTAGGGTATACCTATTCTCAATCTAAAGACTTTCCACCAAGAATATGCACCTTCTTCTCATTCTACAATAGGCAGAAATAACCAAAATGTCACTAAGACAATAGAGAGTCCAGCAGATGGACAAAGAAACAAAAATACCCTCCTGGGTGCAATAAGGTTGAGGCCAGTGAAACTCTATCTGAAAATGCCAGCTCTGGGATTTCTCCAAAAACAAATGAAAAGCCTACATAGAGCATGCATTCCAGGGATTATAAACTCATTTTGGCTTATACTCTTTAAAAAGGTCTACAGCTGCATTCAAAATACATCCAGCTAATCTGTAGGCCTGGGGACTGACACGAAGCCAAGAGCTCCAGCTGGGACATACAGACAGGAATCAATTTAAGCCTTTCTGGCAGGACCTGGGGTGGTTTGCTATAATGAATGTTAAGGAGGGATACCAGACCATGGAGAATTGAGTGTTTATCTTTCTTCAGTATTAAAGAGATGATAAATTGATGGATAAAAGTATGTAGGGGACTCTAAGAAAAGATATTGTTTGTGCTGGGTAAATGCTATTTCAGTGTGACAATGAAGACTTAATAAAAATAAATCTGGGTTTGAGGGTTGGTGAAGTCTTAACTGCTGTTGAGAAGAGGGAGATCACTTGGTGCTTCATGAGACTTAGCAACAGGAAAGAGAGGGCATTCGTTTGTGAGCACCTCAACATCAGTGAAACAGCAAAGCTCCCAAGGTCTTAGAACTCCACATTTTTCTTAGTAGCTACTGCCAAGGAAGCTAATAATTGTATTAGGGAACCATAACTCGAAAGGAAAAATGATAAGAGGAGGGGTATAGTTTAAGCTCAAAATCAATTTTATAAGTACCAAGTAAAATGATCTATAAATATAGTTATGATTCAAGATGTGCCCATTCAGGTTATGAGAATTTGCATTTATGAGGCATTTCATATAATACTCCTTCTTTTGGCTTCTGAGGTATTTCTTTCCATTAACAAGAACCAATTTAGATTTCCTTCACCTCTCAAGCCACATGCGGTCATCTTTACACATTTAGTTAGCTCATATTACATTAAATTTTCCTCTTAGAAAACTTTGGTTCTACTAATTTATAGCAGGAGATATAATCTCAGGCATCATGCCATTTATGATGTCAACTTGTCCAGTGAGAGTGACATAATTTGCATTGTTTTCACTGCTTTCCTTTGTCTTTGAGTTGAATTTATTGCTGTTCTTTATATGTTTGCTCATTTTGAAGTTAAGTTTGAATTATACTATTATCTTGTAATAATATTATTAATATACAATATATAACTTCTTCAGTGTAGACAACGTGTGACATACTATGTTAAGTAATTTGCATATATTAATTTATTAATCCTCAAACATTCTAAGAGTTTAAGTGCTATTATTATCCCTATTTTCTGATAAGGAATCTGAAGCGCAAATTAATTAAGTAACTTATTTGAGATCAGAGACTTAGTAAGTGGTAGAACTGGGATGTTTTGTTTTTCAGTGTAGTCTTAAAGTGTGATAAGGGGTAAAAATTGCTTAATCATAGCAAGTAAAGAGCTATTTCCTAATTAATGAAGGGAAAACACCTTGTCAGGGCCTATTATGACAACTTATTTTAACAACTTAAAATAATTAAGCCTGACTTAATGGGATATTGAGTTGTTTTAGTTTAAGTGGATGTTAATTTGAGGCCTAAAAAATACATGAGCTAACAAAATACGTAAAGGATCTGAATGCTGGAAATTATAAAACACTGATGAAAAAAATCTAAATCTAAATAAAGGAACATAACATGTGAAGACATTGGAAAACTAAATATAGCAAAGATATCCATTCTCCCCAAATTTAGCAGAATAATCTCTATCAAAATTCCAGCAGGTTCTTATAGACATAGACAGCTTATTCTAAAATTTATATGAAATGACAAAAAAAATGGAATTGCTAAAATAATTTTGAAAAAGGTAAGTAAAATGGGAAAGTCATTCTACCCAATACTAAGACTTACTATCTAGTTGCAATGATGTAGACAGTTGGTATTGATGGAGAGAAAGACATAAGTCAATGTAACAGAATAGAGAACCAAAATGACCCACGTAAATATGCTTGATTGATTTTTGATAAAAGTGCAAAAGCAATGCAAAGGAGATAGGATAGCCTTTCTTCTTTGGTAGAAAAAGAAAGGAAGAAACGAGGAGGGGAGAGAGAGAGAGAGAGAGAGAGAGAGAGAGAGAAGGAAGGAAGGAAGGAAGGAAGGAAGGAAGGAAGGAAGGAAGGAAGGAAGGAAGAAGGGAATAAAGAGAAGGGAAAAGAAGGGGAAGAGAGGAAAGGGGAGGAAGAGGAAGGGAAAAGGAAAGGAAGAAAGAAGGGAGATAGGGAGGAAGGAAGAAAGGAAGGAAGGAAGGAAGGAAGAAGAAAAACTCCGTCTAAACCTCATACTTTATACAAAAATTAACATCAAAAAAATTATATATTTAAATGTAAAAGCATAAAAAAATTAGAAAACATAAGAGGAGAAAATCTTCAGGACCTAAAGCTAGGCAAAGAGTTCTCAGACTTGACATCAAAAATGCAGTCCATAAAAGAAAAAATTGATAAATTGAACTTCATAAAAATTAAAAATGTTTTCTCTGCAAAGACCCTGTTAAAAAGATAAAAATACAAGCTGCAGACTGAGAGAAAATATTTGCAAACCACATATCAGGCAAAGGACTAGCATCTAGAGTATCAAAAGAACTCTCAAAATTCAACAGGAAAAAAAAATCAAATAGAAAACGGTCAAAAGACATCAACAGCCATCTCATTGCAGAGAATATACAGAAAGTAAATAAGCATATAAAAATGTGTTAACATCATTAGCAACTAGGAAAAAAGTAACTTAAAAACCAAAATGATATATCAGTGCACACCAGTCAGAATATTTAAAATAAAAAATAATGATAACACCAAATAATAGCAAAGATGAAGGAAAACTGGATCACTCTTGCATTGCAGTGGGAATGTAGAATGATACAGCCACCCTAGAAAAATATTTGACAGTCGCATACAAAATTAACTTGCACTTACCATTTGACAATTGCACTCAGGAATTTATTCTATAGCGACGAAAACCTATGTTCCTAAAACAACCTGTTTGTGAATGTTCACAGCAGCTTTATTCATAACAGGCAAAAACAGAAAATAACCCAATTTCCTTCAATGTGTGACTGTCTAGCAACTGTGATACATTTACACCATGGAATTGTATGTAACAATAAAAAGAAACAATTGATAAAATGGAGCAATTTAGAATAGAACTCAGAGAATTATGCTGAGCGAGAAAAAAAAATCTAACCTCCAAAGGTCACATACTGTATTAATCCATTTATGTAACATTCTTGAGATAAATTTATAGAAATGGAAAATAGATTTTTGGTTGTCAAGGGCTAGGAATTGTAAGGAAATGGGTGGATATGGAGAAGAGGGTTAACATGAGGTAGCCTTGTGGTGATGAGACAGTCTTGTATCTGAATTGTGGTGGTTGTTACACAAATCTACACATTAAAATGGAATACAACTACACACACACTAACTCGGGCACATGCACATGCAAAAGTGCATGTATCTGGATTGTACCAATGTCAAGTTCCTGGTTTGGGTATTGTATTTTAGCTATACAAAATATTACCAGTAGCAAAAACTGGGTGAAGGGTATCAGGGACTTCCCTGTACATGTTTTGGCAACTTCCTGTGAATTTATAATTATTTCAAAACAAAAAGTTAAAACGTGAACTTTTTCTCCACTTAAATTATTGGTAATAACATTTGGAATTATGGTAATTTATCCTTTTAAGGACTATTTTCAGGAACAAATTACCCTTGTTAAACAGCAGAAGATTGTTCAGATAAAAAGCTGTCCTTTCCTTTGAGCAGAATGTTCCCTAGAGGGGTTTGAAATAAGAGGCAAAGTACATTATGTGCTGGGTTCCCCTCCCATAAGCACCCATACCAACTCCCAACAATTGGATGCAAGAGTTCTATTAAAATCAAGGATAAACTTGAAGAGAAAATAAATCACTGAAAGATAACACTAAAACTAAGAAATTTAAATATGCATTATGGTTTTCATTAAGAATTAAAAACAAACCTAACTAACTTTACAGCAAATTCAAAAATCACTTTGTAACAATTTTAAAAATTCATCTATCTGGAAAAATTCACTTGTAAGCTACATGGCACTTTATTGCTATCTCTATCTCTATCTCTAAACCTGGATATAGAGATACATATAAAGTATAAAGATAGATTTAGATCTAGATACGTACTTACTTACTTGGCATAATCTAACATAGTTTTAAAGAAGGATTATCTGGCTCCCACCACTAGGAAGGGGGTGTGGGGCCTTGAGATGGGAAGACCCCTCAAAGGTTTATGAAAAAAAAAGGGGGGGTTGTAAACAACTCCTGTATGGATACTATTGTGCTTTTATCAAACATCATCTGGAAGATTTGACAGAAAAAGAGTTAGAGACATACAGATCACATTTACCTTTCAAGTTAGAAACATACAGATCACATTTACCCTTCAAGTTCATGTGACTATAACAATAACTCAGAACACTTTTTTAATGTTTTGGTGTATGAAAGAACATTAAAATCTATCTGGGTTTTTTAACCAAACCTTTCTATAGTGCATAACTAGTTTTCTGAAGGATGATTTCAACAATCATAATAATTTAAAAATAACATTTTGAAACCAGAGGCCATCTAGCTTCTTGTAAAATGACAAAGATGTCTGCTAAAAACAGCTTGTTCCTGGAACTAGCTAAGGAAGCAGGTGATAGTATATCATTTCCGCTTATGCCCCTTTCACTCAGGTGCACAACTCAACATAGTCTATGCCGGTTTGTAATGTCCAGCATTTATTCTGCTTGTCACAAAATCCAAAGCTTTCCACCACATGGTGTCATTTCTGAAATGTTACTAAGTGGAGCTTGTGATGTTGGTTAGGTTCCCAGCTGGTCTCTGTATTGGCTATTTCACAGACATTAGCCCTGTTTTGAATTAAACTAAATTAGAGAATAAAATGAGATATTATCATGCAAAGTCAAGCAATATTATCTGACATCTGTACCATCCCTGAAAACTTTATTGAGTGATTATTTTTAAGCTTAAGCGAAGAAGGAAATACAAACAGTTAAGTTAGGGCCAGGTAACATACTGGTATAGCATCTTAGGAGATGATGATGATGATGCCAATGATAATAATAATAATAGCAATGTTATTTGAAGAAAGAACTCTATCCATACTACACCTCCTAGTTTTTCTACCTAGCCAGGGGCTAGGAAGAAAAACAGCTTTATCTAAGATGTTTACAGACCCATATCTTCAGTTTTGCCTGACTACGGAAACAGCCTATAAGATGTATTTTGGGTCAGAAATGCATCTTGGTTTTTTTTTTTCATTCTTGTCATTTCAAGGGCACTATTTGAAAGCAGGGAAATAAATAAAAAGAATTAATTCTGCTTTGCATACTAATTTAACATACTAAGTCCACTGGAAGAGAGGAACCTTGCTAATAAGCACATGGGGGTAGGAGGAAACAAAACTTTCTCATTCTCCTATGACTGTAGACTGTCCTTTCCCTGAGAATCAGCATTTGTCTGTGGCAGATGTGTGTGTGTGTAATTATGCATGCATTTGTGCCAGTATGTTCACATGTACATACATATAAACAATTATTTGTTGGAAAATCATAAACAAAAAATTCATCTCTGTAACTTACATTGTCAGATCTTGGAAAGGACTGCACTTGGAACACCAAAACTCCCCACCATCTCTCACTTCCAGATTTTCTGTTGAAAAATCAGAGGGCATTAGTGATTCTTCAGCTGTAGCAGTGGAGCCCAATTCCACCCCAAATCTCCAGACTTTGGGGAAGGATTTTCTGTACGAGAGAGATGTGTCCAGTGTACACACAACCCTCATGGGTCAGGGTGGTTTCCCACAAGGTGAGTGGAGATTTGCCCAAGGAGGTTTGAAAAGTCGCTCTCACGGGGGCAGGGTGGGGTAGACCTGAGGTCATGTGGACAAGGGCAGGAATTTGGATGTGCCCCTGAGAGAACCACCTGTGAAGCCTTTAACATTTTTCAGGCTTTTTCTTTGATTATCTCCTTTGGATAGTATTAAATGCCTTTTTGTGTAACTTCCCTTTAAGAGCCCCAACCCTTCAGAAGCAATGGCAGGAGATGAGAGAAGGCTCACGTTACCCCACCCTTCTTCCCCCTTTCTTCTACTCATACCTTTGCCTCATCAAGGCGGCCCACACTGTACTGAGTTCCACGGCCCAAGCTGAAGAGAAATGATTAGAGGCTGTGTTATGAACTGAATGTATTCTCCCAGAATTCATATGTTGAAGACCTAACCCCCAATGTAATGGTATAGAAGGTGTGGCCGTTGGGAGGGAATTCAGTTTAGATTAGGTCATACCCTTATAAGAAGAGGAAGACACCTCTGCACACACATATATACACATATGCACACACACACACACACACACACACACACACACACACACACGTGCATCTAGTGAAGGCTATGTGAACATACAGAAAAGAAAGCTCTATACAAGCTAGGAAGAGGGCTACCACCAAGAACTTAATCTGCCAGTGCAATCTTGGACTTCAGAATGGTGAGAAAAAAATGTTTGTTGTTTCAACCACCCAGTCTGTGGTATTTTGTCATTGCAGCCTGAGCTAAGACAGACTAACTCCAAAAAAAGGGTGTTGAAATTGAGTATCAAGATCAGATTTTACACAACTTCCTTCTTTTCCAAATATAATCCTTGTCTGGTGATTCTAAGAGTTGTGCAAAACTTGCCCTTAGGTTAGACTGGATGACATTTGTTGTTTTCCAGGTGCCATTGTTCACTTACATTATATGCAAACAATGCTGAGAAACAATGCTGAGAGGTAGATATAATTATTTACCTCTTTTTACAGATGAATGAAGAGCAACTCAGTTAATTCACTTGCCCATGATCAGAGAGAAGGAAAATAGTGAATCACAGGTTTGAAAACAGGTGATTTGACTCCAGTCTGCACACACAGTCACCATACTGGTTCAGCCTCTTTTCGACTTTCTCTGAGTTAAAAACTGCTGATGGACTTTTATCCTCCACATTTTCCCCAAAGGTTAGGGCTTTCCAAAATTCTACTCTTTGCTTCAACCTTGTCCTTCTCTCAAGAAGTATGCTAGCCCTTTACTCTGTGAAGGCTTGTCATCCTGGAAAATAGACTTAAGAACTGGTCTGAGCAGAGTAATTGTCTTTAACTAGTATTATCCTTTCAAGGATCTATTTTTTTCAGGTAGTATGATAAATGTATACTACTTTTTCAAAACTCATATTTGGTACTTGTCCTTGTGGAAAGATAATATTTCCTCACCCTATCACAATCGGACAGGGCCCTGGGATTTGCTTTGGTCAATGGAATGTGAGTAAAAATGGCATGTGTCTCCTGAGGTGGAAGTTTTAAGAGCCAGCACCTGCTTTGCCATGGACTCTTTATCCTTTGTCTGAGCAAGTGGAAATATTCAGATAAAAGCTATTCCACCTTCCCGGGCCGGGCCCCAGACTGAAAATGACATGGAGCAGAACCAAGCCACCATGGATATGGAGCATAATGAGCAAGAAACAAATGTTGTTATAGGTCACTGACACTTTCAAATCCTATGTTACTGCAGCATAAACTAACTCATCCTAGCTGATCCAAGTGGATGATCTGCCTTTCTAAGGCTGGCCCCTGCATCTGTGTAAATCCCATTTTGCTTTGCCTCTGCTTTTACAGCAGGTTTGATTTGTTTCCCAGGAAACATTGACAAATATCTGGAGACATTTTGGGTTGTCAATTTTGAGGGTGCTACTGACCCCTAGTGGATAGATAACACAAACGCTACTAAACATCCCATAATGCACAGACAGTCCTCCACAATGAAGAATTACCCAGCCTAAATGGCAATAGTGCCAAGGTAGAAACCCTTTTCTACACTGACTGTCAAATGATTCAATTTATTGTGTCAGTTAGGAGTGATGTATTTTCAGGCAAGAGAATGGCCAAGTAACAATACCTTAAACAAAATAGTTCATCTCGTTTTATTTTGTTTTGTTTGTTTGTTCATTTCTGCCTAACAAAAAGTCCAACAGTAGGAAATCCAAGAATGGTGTAAGGGCGCAGAGATATAATTAGAATTATATCTTCTACTGCCATTCTTGGTATATTAGCTCATAAATTCATAACCATAAGAAAACTGCTCTTCCCCCAGCCATATGCACACAACCATACACAGGAGCAAGACAAGAAGAGGCAAAAGCCTGAGTCAACTACATCTAAGCCATTTTATCAGGAAAGCAAAGCGTGTTTTATACACCCCTCAGAAGACCTCCTCCCTTGAAGTCTCATTGGCCATTGGTATCCCTAGTGTCAGAGGAAGTTCAGAATGTGCATATTTAGCTTTTCTAATCTCTATAAGAAGAAAAAGTAAGAGGGGCTGGTGTTTAAAGAGCAACCCTACAATGTATTTCCCTGAGTCTAGGCTATAAATCAGTTATCATTAACTTGTGCCATGAGTAAGTGAGGAGAAAAAAGACACACAAGAGGTTTCTAAGACCTTTGTCCTGAGTTCCATAAGCAGCTTTGTGAAGGGAGGTGAAAAGAACCTCTTCTCCCTCTTTTCAATGTCCTCTCCAGGCATTCTAGTGACTCATTATCCTATTTCAAGATCATGCCCACCCCCAAGCACCTGTCTGGTGAGCTTCACAGCTTTCCAGTATTTACCTCTGAACAATATGAATGCAGGTTTTCCTAACATGATCTAGTGTAGACTATAGGACACTGAAGAAACTGACCAACCAGGCATTAGACTTCTGGGATGATAATCTGGAAGACTAACAGGAAGACAAAAACAGTGATCTTTGCCCTGGAAAGTCCTAAATTATTGGCAATGGCTTAGTCTTTCATCCCAACTCTCACTGCATCCTCACATCAGGCTAGTAAGTTCTCCTGCGGGTTTTACAATCTATGATTCAGTTAATAGGGGCACTATGTGCCTGGGAGGACTTCTAATGGAAAATGCATCCAAACGGAAATGCAATTCAAAGGCATCATGGAGCACAGATGATGCATTATGATAACCTTGGTTCATTCAGTAAATCAACAAAAGTGTGCGTCACAGTAAATTAAAAATGACTAAACCCTAGCCTTTTTTGCCCATTTTAAGTAATATTCCTTAATGACCTTAAATGAAACAGAAAATTAAAAACTCTTGAGATGAAGAGAAGGGCAAATTGAAATACTTGTTCAGATATGGTATGAAGGCAGCAAGAAGTTATTAGTCATTTCTATGTTTAGTTCACTGATGGGAAAAAAAATGAGTTGTTATAAGATCTTTACAATGTTAGAATATAAATGCTATTTTTAAGGTTACTTTTCACTCAAAGGCAGAATCTAAGTGATAAATAAGAAAAGTAATAGAAAAGAAATGACTCAGTATGTGGGCCAGGTCAGAACTTGCTACATAAGGAAGGTACTTGACTTCTTCCAAATTTGACTACTATAATGATGCCTTACTCAAAGATAGCAGTCTTAGATACCAGCCCATAAATGAATAAAGAGCTTTATGAAGCACACAGTTAAAGATCTCTTGAAAAACATCATATCTGTTATGCCATAGTTCCTATATTCTACATTCCAACTAATATACCATAACATTTCCTCCTTTAATTAAAGAGTTAAAGTGCCAACCAATGATACATGGGATAGATGATACTAATAATAACCAATTTCCAGCTATAAGAAAATACGTAAAATAAAATAACTCAATATAGCATATTATATGAGTTTCTTAGGGCTACTGTAACAAGTTACCACAAATCGGGTTGCTAAAACAACCAGAATTTATTCCCTGTCTGTCCCGGAGGCTAGAAGTCTGAAATCAAGGTGTCAAGGTCATGTTCGTTCAGAGGGCTCTAGGAGAAGATCCATTCTTGCCCTCTTCCTAGCTTCTGGTGGTTGTTGGCAATTGCTGACATTCACTGGTTTGTAGATGTATCACTTTAATCTCTGCCTCCGTATCACATGGCCTTCTACCTTGTATAACTTTGTCTCCAAATCTCTCTCCTTATTAGAAAACCAGTCATTGGCTTTAGGGCTCATCTTAATCTAATCTGACTTCATCTTACATTGATTACATCTTCAAAGACCCCATTTCCAAATAAGGGCACTTTCACAGGTGCCAAGGGTTAGGACTTTGACATGTATTTTTAAAGAGCATAATTCAACCCACAACTTATATCACAGCAATTTCTACATTTGCTAAAAATAATAAAATTATTAAAGCATGACAAATATTCACCTTCTATTGATGATAAAGATCTACAATTATTTACCTGGAATAGTCTCTATAACTTATTTTGGAATAAAAACACCAGACTATATACTATATAGCATAGTAGGATATTATTTACAGGATGTTATATAAAATATGTATATGTATATGTGTGTGTATATCTATGTATATATGTACATATATACATATATATATGTATATACACACACACATTATATATGCATTGAATGACATTTGGATATAGTTAGTAATAGTTTTACAAATAAAACCTTAAAGTTATAAGCTGGACATAACATATAATAATAATACCAACAATAAAATTTTTACATTGTTTACAATGCTTTATACTTTTCAAAGTAATAAAAGCAAAAGTAAAAATAACATCATTTTTAAAGACATGTCTTTAATATCAATAACAAAAAAAGGTAGTTTTTGTTTTTATGTTTAGTCCTTATCCTTATAAACTTATTGTCTCATCAATGATCAGAGATGAAAAGAGTCTACTTTATTCCTCATAAAGGAATTCTTTCAGTGTAGTCCAAAAAAATCTTATTCAACAGGTCACTTTGTATCTCTTAATATTATATAAAAGACTGTCCCTATTATGTTATCACTTCTAGGTTGTGGTAAAAACAGAGATGACATAAGGTATTCAGCCTTAAATGAACCTACAACAGTGAATTCAGAAAAGCAGTTCAAAGAAAGAAGGTAAGCCAAACATGAGCCTGGGGGTTGAAGAAAGACCCAAATATGCACTGTTCAGCAAATCTATAGGGACATCCTTGGCTGAGAACTGAAATCTGTAGTCAGCGGAGCATGCAGCTTCACTACTTCCACCTGTCTTTTAGTGTGTCATTACTGCAAATTAAATAATTCAGTTGAAAGCTAAAACATTTGTTGCCCTGGCTGCAAAACCTCTTGACTCCAACATGTGACATACATAATTGAGTTCTCTTTCACTAAAAGTCAAAATATCATGGAGTTCAAACCTAAGTCTTTCAGACCTTCTCTGCCCCATTTAAGAAGGATGAGTGTATAGAATGTGACACAGTTGACTTTTTAATGGCAAAGGAAGGAAGTTCCTTTAAGCCTAAGAAAGCAAAACCATCTGGTATTGCACAGCTGTGGAAATATTGTGTATATAATTATTTATGGAGGTACCTATGATTTGGTCTTGGTATATCCCAAAAGACTTTGAAAAAGCAGAGTTTCATAGAAACTTCAGATCAATAGCTTTTAAATTGTTATTCTGGTTCAAGATTTTTCTCATCAGAATGAAGAATGGGAAAATCCTGTTTTCATTAAAGAAACACAGAAATGTCATTCTAGTTTATGTAGAGGCATGAGAGAAGGCATGCTTATGTAGTACTGCAGAAAAAGTAATTCTGTCAATCATTCCATTATCTTGGCCTTTCAATTACATCAAGCTTAACGAGTGAAAGGAATATACTTAACAAGAAATAGGGCATCTAAACAAACACCCGGCTTTTTGTTGTCTTGTACTCTTTTATAGGTCATCTTCTAATAAAGAGTAATCCATCCTTTTAAAATAAAATCATAAAAAATATAAGATTTTTAAAGTTTAACACTTGATTTTCTGCTTCCTGTAAGAGCAGATTAGAGTTTTGTCTTTGTTTTTCTTTATTTTTTGACAGACAAATCTTTCTGAGAACAAATAGAAAACCAAAAAGGTATTTTAAAACTATAAATGTTTGAAGCATTGGAGAGTTTCAAAAAAGTGAGATATTAAAAAACTGATATAAAAAAAAAGAATCCAGAGAAAATGAGCTCAACAGTCAGTATGTTTTTATTACCCTGAAGTCTTCTGCCGATTGATTAATGTTGGCTTAAAGGATGAAAACCTGAGCAGAAGCTTGTGCCTGAGAGGATGAGAAGCTAAATAGAATTTCCAACCATCTTAAGAGGCTGAGGAAGAGATAAATTAGAGTTTAGAGGATAGTTAGGAAAAAGAATGTTGATTAATCACCAAAACTTTCTTTTAGGACCCCTGAAAGACTTTTGTGACTTCTTGTTAATAGGGGTGAATCGGAAAGACACTGTAGAATTAGCCCCACAAAATACTAAAATGTAGCTCAATTACTGGCTAGATTAAGATGACCTTTCCCTATCCTAGCTGCCTCTTTGAAACACAAACAAATCAGATTTATCTTTCAGATAAAAATCATTCAGAACCAAATTTCCATATGTGATGTCTGGCATTAAATCCAAAATTATGAGAAAACAAGAGCATGTGACCAAAATCAAGAGAATAACAGATCATATAAACAGATCTACAGGAAATTTAATGAAGTTATTAGACATAAAATTTTTAAAACTATGACTAACATCTTCAAGAAATTAGATAGCATGTTGGAGAATTTCAATAGGGAAATAAAAATTATTTAAAAAGTAGCAAATAAAATTTTTAAAAATAAAAATATAGTAAGTAAAATTAAGAGCACAACTGATGAATACAACAGCAGATTAAATAAAGCTGATGAGGAAGATTCACAAAGTATAAATTAGGTCAGAAAAATATACAGACTGATGCATAAAAAGACAAATTATTAGAAAATACAGAAATGAGCATAAGAGATATATGGTACACATACATGTAATTAGAGACCCAGAAGAAAAAGGAGAGAAAAAAATGGAGAAGCAGCATTTAATGAAATGATTTTCCAAAACTGATGAAAAAAACAAGTCGTAGATTTGAGATATGCTACAAATCCCAACAGGATAAACACAAATAAAAGAACACCGAGGTACATCATTGTAAAACTGGTGAAAACCAAAGGCAAATAAATTATAGGCAGCTAGAGAAAAAAAGACAATGCTTCATTCAAAGAAGCAAATAGATGAGCAAATAGACTGACAGATGACTCTACAAAAAGAAACAATAAAATTTTTAAAAACTGGAATTATTTACTCAAAGTGTAGAAATAACCCTACTACTTATTTAATGCAAACTCTGCCTCACTCTAACTTTAATGAGGAATATAAAGGAAAAGATTCAAAGTCTCAAGAAAATGAGAATGTTAGAGATTTGTTAATTAAGATCTGTTTACCCACACTGGGAGATTTCATAAGACACAGCTTTCACCAATACTTTGAGAAATAAATTTGTGAAAGAATCCCCAGAATCTTTGAAGAGCTCCATGACTGCTTTTTTCTGTAGACCAAAACTTACAGGGGGCACCACAGCCACTCTGTTGGAAAATATATATGCAATCAGAGTAATTAAATCTAGGGTGGCAAGGGCCAAGTGGCTGCATTCAACTCAAAGGCAAGATGATGTAGTTACCATAGCAGCAATTAGAATAGACTGACAGATGACTCCAAAAAAAGAAACAATGAAATTCAAAAAAGTTGGAATGACATATTCAAAATGTGGAAATAACCCTACTACTTATTTAGTCCCACCCTGCCTTACTCATACCTAATGAGAAAATCATACCTAGAGAAGTTACATATCTAGCCAAAAATAACTGATTATAGCCAGATCAGATCTTCAGGTTGCTCACCAATCTCTTTGTTTACCTGCATTCTTTCTCATTGCCCTACTCAAACAGCTACTCAAAGAAAATAAATAACATACGACCCTAACAAAGAAACTACCATTTTCTGTACATATTCATTTTTTTATTTATTTCTTTAAATTAGTTTCAAGTATACAATACATTGGTAAGACAACTATACAGCTCATAAAATGATCCCCCCAATTGCTCCCTCCCTTCCTTGGCCTTCCACCTAGCCATCATATTAATGCTAACTGCATTCCCTCTGCCATGCTCCCCATCCCCATGACCAACTATCAACTACTAATTTGTACTTTTTTAACACTTCACCCCATTCTCTCAGCCCTCCTTTTCAAATATGTACTTAGGCATCCCTCCAAAGGAAATACCCTTTATGTAATTCAACTGCTAAACTTTGAACAAGCATATTAATTCATCTGGAAACATGCAGATTTCATTCTTGCTCTTTGCAAAGAATTCTTGCTGGGAAAGTGCCCACTAAAAACATACCCTAGATTACAAGCTTCATTGGTTTAATTGCTACATTCCCAACTTGTCTGGAAACTGGGTGAGGGGGAGTACCATTATTCTGTGTGTGACCTTTTATTCAACTGAGTACCTTTCATACCAATATCTCAAACAGGACACACCTGCATTTTTAGACAGACTCAATAGACCCATTTTTAAAAGTTTTGAATATACAACAAAGATCTATTGGTGCATAAGAACCTCTATTTTCTAAGTCATCTATTCCACAGTTCTAGCAGTAGAGATTTATAAATGTCATTCTTCTTAATGCCACATTAGAAAATGTAGCCTTTCAACATGCACATTTGGGCAATTCAGAACAATGGGGGGTCTCTTTAAATGACTTTCCCTGAATACATTCAGGGATACAAATTGCTCTGCATGGTGAAAGAGATCAGTAGTACTTCTCATTTTTCTAAAACATTATTTCCCTTTTTTACATAATTGAAATAGTTAAAGAGACTTTAGCAAATAAAATACAGGTGGCTCCAATTAGAAATGTGAAGGTGATAATACCTACTACAGGAATTTTCTGTCAGGTTCACAGGAAAGAATCAGACTGTAATGCCTAAGGGTGTAATTCAGGGACTACACGAGCATTTTCCGTGCCACTGACTTAGCAGTGCCCTTTGATATTCTTGTGAAATGCTTCATAGCACTCAGGGCATGAGTAGAAAAAAAAATATTCATTTTGCTCCTACTAAATACAGAACTTTTTATCTCTGACTAATGTTTAAAAATGAGTAATTACCTAAAAATAGTCTCATTATTTTTATTAATTGCAGCTTGAAGTTTGCCCTTTAAGTAAGGTCCATGAGTAGGCAAAGTCTATTTTTGCCATTGTAAATCCTGTATCTTTGCAGTAGCATCTGTTTTAACATCATCTTACTGTGCTAAACATCTCAGTAACCACCCATGTATATGCCAGATGGAGGTGACTGCTCTAACTCTACGTGGTACCTGTCACCAATCCAACAATCTAAAAGAGTTAAATTACTCCATCTGCTCTCTCAAATTGCCTGGAGAATGCCCCTCAAATGTTAATGTTTTTGTTTGTTAATAAATAATAAAAGGACACTGTCAATTACGTGACTAGAATGATTCATAATTCGTGCTACTAAAATTCTGTCACTAATAAGTGAATCAGCCAAGAAGCATTTATTTAGCACCCACTATTTACTTTTATTGTTCTAGCTGCTGTAAGATATTAGAGAAAATAACTATACCATTTAGGAGCAGAACACACCCAGAGAATAGTTCATGGTTCAAGCAGTATTATGCATGATAGCTAATATAATAATATTATAAATTATGTAATACTTACAAAGAAGATAAAACATACAAGAAAAATAAAATTGTAAAATTTAAGAAAGCTAAAAGATTAAAATAAGAAGTGAACATGATATGTCTTTGCTTGAGCATGCAGGTGAGGGATGTTCCACATTTAATTAACAAATGTTTATTTAATGTGGCCTACATACTTTAAGCTATGCTAACGGCAATAGTGGAGAAAAGAGAAATAGGACATAGATATGCCTTCCAAGAGATTTCATAATGGTAGATGTAGTAAAACTCAATCACAAATATTTCTAATAAAACAGGGATTAAAAGTTGCCTATGTAAAAGTTGATGGCAAAAATTACCTTAAAATGTTTAAGATAAGCTATGAAAGAACATTGCAATAGAAACCTGATTCCTTTTGCCAAATGTAAGATGGTATTTCGATAACATTTGAAATCCAATATTTAACTTCAAGGTCTTTGGTATTCTCTACATCATCCTAGCTTAACCATTTTCTTAATGGTGACTAAATACAATAATGATAGTTGAGTAATTGTTCTGGTAAAGATTTCTTAAATATGATAGAAATGAACAAAAGCCTTTTTTAGATATTTTAGACAATCCACTGATGGCCTATAACTGGTAAAAGGTATATTACTTCCACAAAAGTGTGAGACGGAAGAAGGGCTACTTGAAGGCATGTTAAGAAAATTGAACACAAAACAGATGTCTACTAGAGTCTAGATGCCTTTTGTGATCTAAGTATGAGCAGTCAAACCCTTATTTTATGTCTTATGTAAATATGAAAATCTTTAAATCTTCAGAAAATTTCTTAAGAATTTACATTCTCTGGATTATCATCTCTAGTTTAAGCTACTAATATATTTGAATTAGTTCTATTAGAAAATATCTCATCATCCTGTTCATGCAATCTGTTTAATTTCACACTTTATTGGTCTAAATGTGAAACCATTTTCCTTAATTTCCCACAAACCACTCTTGTAGATATCTATATATGAAAAAAAAATTGACTGCAAATTTGGGATGTCAAGGAAATTGTTGGGCCACAACACAAGCAAACCAAAAGTGCAAGTTAAGATATTCCTGCTGCAAAAGTCACTGGACAATTTGCACAATTAGGATTTCAGTCACTTGCCATGTTATAGTCAACTCTTTCTTCACTCACTCTTCTCTTCCCTCTTGTTCCTCACCCCCAAATTCCTGTTAATTTCAAATTCCAGGTAGTTTGGCTTCTGCCAATCCATGAATTCAGAATTTCCTTCTTTACTCCAAAATGTTAGCAAGGTATTTTCCTAAATAAAGTTTGTCCCTTCCTTAAAAGAAATTCTGGTGTCAACCATTAAAGTTATAAAATGTTTTGCCTTGATACAATAATTCCCAAAGCTGGCAGAGTAGTGGAGAAAGTGGTAAACACAGGCATTATTTACAAGTTGTAAGATCAATATACACTGTCTCTAGCAATTTAGTAACATATTAAGAACAGTAATAATGTTCCACAATTTGTTCTGAAATCTCACTCCATAGAACTGTGCCTACATAATAGTAAATACTCAGTACATGATAGCTATTAATATTAGTTATTATTCTAGTAAATTAAATTTATATTCACTGAATGCATGAAATGCTCTTTATAGTATCATATATTATAGAACAATTTAGAAACTGCTAAAGAGTTAAATAAGTTAAATAAAATATTGATATTTGATAGGATATACTGTAGCCATTAAACAGTTCCATGTTGCTACTGGACTATATCTCTATCATCTCATAAATTTTTTTGTAAAAAAAATTGTCAGAAAATTAGGTAATATTTAAACTGTGATTGAAATATGCAGAAATATAAACATGGATGAAAACTGGAAGACAATATGAACAAAATAAAAATAGAATATTTATACTAAAGTTTATGGGTATTTAAAATTAATTTTTATCATTTCCTTTGCTGTAATGCCTTTGTATAATAAATAGAAATCATATTAGTTTTCTATTATCGACAAGTTCTTCCTCCAAAATGGTTCTGCAAGTCAATATGAAATTTTGATGAAAATTTTGGCTAACTTTCCATGATCACAGCCTTACCTTGAAAGGTAGTTGAGAAGTCTGGTCCATGCTATAATCCTTAAGCAGCCCAGTTTAATAGAAAGTTGGACTTCTGAAGCAATAGGTTTGAATTAGAATCTCTGGACACCTGTTTTTAATTTATAAAATGAGGATAATAATACCTACTTCACAGTGCTGGATTTGGATTGATTGAATAGACATTGTCTTTTTTAATGCCTGATACAACATGTAATACCAGGCACATATAAGCAAACTTAAGCATGATTTGTTTCATAATTTAGAGCTTTCTAGAAATGCTCTCTGATTGTCTGCTTGCATTTCAACGATATTGTCATCTTCATCCTACTTGTTAACTGGAGACTTTAGCTGTAAGGAAGGCCTGGTGGAGGGTTTGTAAGGCTTCTTCCTGGATTACTGGTAAAATGGAAGGTTTGAGCTCTTTTTCTCTTGAGCTCTTTCTCCAGAGCTGTTGTTCCCAAAATCAAGTGTGCACACCCCTCATGGTACAAATATTAGGTTGTCACCTTCCATTTTTTATATCATATCCTTTCAAAATTTGTTTTGTGTGTTTTATAACATATATTATTTTAATAAGTAGTTCTTAAAATAACATGTAAGGTAATAAGTATGAATACTAAGGACACCTGTTCAAAAATTTTTATTAACAGGTGTTTGAATTATAAAGTTTAGAGGAAACCACTCTGGAGGTAAATTTTAAAAGTCATAACTAAATTTAGTTTCAACAAAAGCAGATGCAAATAATAATATATGATAGAGTATCTTAACCATCATCTCATCTCAAGCATCTTGTACTTGTTTAGTTCTGCACACTCATACCATCTCAATATGTATAACTTTTCAATCATCACCCTGCCAAGTATCCAAGCCCTCTCCTTATCCTTAGACTTGGTTGTATGCATATTTTTGAACCTTGTGAGATGTATCCACAGGAGATAATTGGAGAGGAGTAGGGAGCTCACCCAAAGTTTTGTGGTATGGATGGATGTCACTCCTATCAAGCAAATACTAGGGAGAAACAAAACAAAATGCTCTTGAGTTTTGATGGTAGAATCTACTGGTAAAAGCTCCAAGAGTCAATGGGAGAATCCCATATCAGTGACAGCTGAGTGATAAGCCAGTGAGGATGCAACTTTCATAAATACCCGGTCCTTTAGGTTTACTCACCAAGCAACTCTAGGACCTTCTCCCTCTCCCCAAGATCAGCTTACAGTCTTCTTTGAGAAGGGCCTCTCTCTTCTCCTCATACTTGCTTTTCTTTCACCCTTGCACATTCTGAAAATTGTAGTTTCCAACTGCTTTGACTTCTACCACCATCACTACTACATCAGCAGTAAACAAGAACAGTAACAACAATAATGATAACAGATACACAACCAACTGAGCACTTGCCATATGCCTTACACTATACAAGCTATTTATTCAATTATAGATGCTAATAGATTTATATTTTTTTAAGAAAATGATAGTTTGTAGAATCAATGCATGGACAAATTTATATCTTTCTCTACCTGAGAGGCAACTCTGTATTGTTAGCTCTTCCCCAGAGTTGCAACTGGCAGTAAAGAAGTCAGGTAGAGCTTGCAGAAGTGTTTTTTTTTTTTTTAAATTTATGATGACTTTATTGTGTTGTGTTTTAAGTATAAATGTCTTTGGTCATAATAAGCCTCACTAGATTGCCAAAGTTCCTATCTCTCCATATTGTCTTACATTCAGCATCATATGGGTATGTTATCTGTTCAGCATTTTAAGACATTTATATTTTCCTATCATTTTGCTCTAGAGAAAAAGTATCTTTACAATAGATTTTTGAGGCCTGTGGCATAGCATATCCATTAACCTTTTGTATCTATGATTAGACTGATGAGCCCAGAGATGGAGAAAAACAAATGAAATAAGAATCCTTTGTGATTTAGTGGTGCTCTTTACTATTGGTGAACCTTTCAAACAGTTTCGATATCTTTAGAGACAATTTTCCTTGGCAGAACCACTTAAGTAATTTTTAGATCCCAGTACAAAATGACTAAAGTGAAGCCTCTATTTCAAAAGAATAGAAAAAAAAGAGGAAGATAAAAGAAAATATTTATACAAAAAATGGTCAATTTTTTGTAATTTGATTAAAACTATAAGTCCATAGATGTAATAAGATAAATGAACACCAAGCATTAAAAAATGATGAAAAGTACAACATGGCACATTATAATCATATTGCTTAAAACTGCTGATAAAGACAAAATCTTAATATCAGACAAAATAGAAAAGAAGACAAATTCCCAAGAGAAATAAATATAAGAATGACAGCAGATTTCTCATCCAAAAACAATGTGAAATCAATGACAGTGAAGCAACATCTTTAAAGTAATGAAAGAAATTAACTGTCAATCTAGAATTCTATACTCGAAAATATATTTCAAAAATAATGCTAAAATAAAGACATTTTCAAACATAAAAAAGATGAAAAAATATATTACCAGCAGACTTACAATGCAAAGGAAAAATGACATGAAAGAAATCTTGAGCTAAAAAAAAGAATAAAGAATAGCAAAAATAATAAATATATGGGTAAATATAAGACACAATTTTTAATTTTTTTAAAAAATAATTTCAACTTAAGAAAAAATAATAACCATGCACTGTGTGTTTTATATGTATGAAGTGATAAAATAATACAAATAGCACAAAGGCTGACAGGAAGACAATGACACATGAATGGTCTAATATTACTTATAGTTAGGCTTTGATATATTGAACCCTAACCCTAATCAAGCACACACACACACACACACACACACACACACACACACACACACACACTATACATAATAAACAAATAAGAGAAAAAAAATAGAATCATAAAAAAATCAAGAAGAAAGCAGAAAAAAAGAAAAAATAGAGGGATAAATACAAAATGAATAACAAGATGATGGATTTAAAACTAACCAATTCAACAATCATATTAGATGTCAATGGCCTAAACACTACAATTAAAAAGCAGAGATTGTCAGACTGTATTAAAATAATAAACAAAACCCAAATATATGCTGTCTATAAGAAATGCACTTTAAATATATATACTAATTGATTAAAAGCAAAATAATGAATAAAGATGGACCATAACTAACCCTAATTAAAAGAAAACCAAAGCAGCTATATTAATATCAAATAAAGTAAATTTCAGAGCTAAGAATATTACCAGGGATAAGAGGATCATTTTATAATAATAAAAAATTCAAAGAAGAAGAAGAGTAAGAATCCTAAAATTTTAAGCACTGAATAACAGATTTTCAAAATGTATATAGCAAAAACTGATAAAACTACAAGAAGAAATAGGCAAAATATACCAAGATAGACTGCTTTCTGGGCCATAAAACAAGTTTTAATAAACTTAAAAGTTTTAAAATCTTACAAAGTGTGTTCTCTGACCATAATGGAATTCAATTAGAAATAAGAGAATATATCTGAAAAATCTTCACATATTTGAATACTTAATGAAAAACTTCTGTATAAACCAGAGGTCAAAGAAAAAAATCAAAATGGAATTTAGAAAGTATTTGGAGCTAATGAAAATGAAAACACAATATAGTAACATTTATGAGAAGCAGTTAAAACAATATTCGGAAGAATATAACACAAAATGCCTATATTAGAACAAAAAAATCTGAAATCAATAACCTCCACTACTATCTTAAAATTTGAAAAAAAATTAAATCCAAGTTAAGCAAAAGAAAGAAAATAGCAAAGGAAATACAAAAATCAATAAAATCAAAACAGAAAAACAATAAAATCTGTGGAATTAGCTTATTGTTTGAGATCAATAAAATTGATAAACATCTAGCCAGACTGATATGAAATAAAGAAAATGAATTACTAATATCAAAAGAGTGGAAATATCACTATAAAATCTACACATACTTAAAGGAAAATAAAGGGATATTATGAGTAACTATTGGCCAATAATTTTGACAAACTTAGAAGAAATGGTCAAAATGCTTCAAAATCTCAAATATCAAAGCTTACTCAAGTAAAAGATAGCTTAAATAGTCCTTTATGTATTATATTGAATTCATAGTTAGGAACTTTTTATTTAAAAAAAAATCCTGGTTCAGATAGCTTCACTGAGGAATTCTACCAAACATTTAAGGAAGAAATAATACTAATTCTGCACAAACTCTTCCAGAAAACTAAATAGGGAGTGCTTCCTAGTTAAATCTATGAGGCCATCTTTTCTCGATACCAAAAACAGAAAAAGACTTTACAATAAAAGAAAACTACAGTTCAATATCTCTCATAAACATGAATGTACAAATTCCTAAGAAATATATTAAAATATTAAAATGATAAGAATATCATATTAGTTTTCCAAACATGAGATTAAGAAAGAAAGATTTCAACTACATGGCTTTTTCAAATTGTTTTGTTTATTTAAAAGAATTGTATTAAAAAATTTATATAATTTCTCTCATAACAGGGCCACAGTTCAAATGCCTTTAGGCTGCAGACCTGGAGCAATTGTTAATTGCTCCCTCAAGAATGGCCTCAAGCAAGTTCTCCTCTCAGATGTAGTTTCATAGGCTGCATTCACTTTAACAGACATAAAGCAAGAAAATACTTAGAAAAACATTTCAAATGTATTATTAATAAGTAATGACCACAAGTTTTTCTCTTAATAAATTTTCCTAAAGCTTTCTGAGGCAGATTGAAAAGCCACATGTGAACAGCTTTACATATTTCTACCTATGGATATTCTGTAATCAATTATAATACCATTATATACCTCATTTCTACGATAATATATTCAATTACATATTTAACATTTCCTGCTAACATTTTCAAATGTAGGAAAGTAAATCCCACCTACTTGGTTAGTATGTTTGTCTAATGCATATGCTATTCTCATTTTCTTTAATTCAAGTGGACATTTGCTTTCTTTGGTTACATTTCTGGATAATCAGTTAAGTACCTGATTTGTAGATGCATTTAAACCCCTATTCCTCGGGGGATTGACTCATACATATCGTTGTCATTATACTTCATCTTAACAATTTATCTCTCCCAACAGTCTTATAAAGAAGGTTGGTATAACTAACCTCTTTTATAGGATCCCAGAGACATTAGCACACATTTCTGGGAGAATTTGTGCCAGTCAGAAGTGTCTTAGTCCATGTGGTTCTAACCTATTGCATATCACAGACCTACCTCACCTCCCAAGAAAGACACAATTTTGTGGGTTGTCATAGCAAAGAGTTAAAATAGGTTGACATCATTTTGAAAAGTGTATTTATAATACAAGTTATAAATAATTAGCAGTATTAAGTAATTATAATACTACTGAACATAAGAGAACTTCTCCAAATATATTTATTTTCTTAATTAACTTGTGTGACCATGGAGTAAGAGAAATTTAAAGAATAGAGACTACTCAGTATAAGCTTTGAATTTTTAGGGGTGTTTTGTTTTGTTTGGCATAAGCAAGGAACTTGAAAGGAAAAGCATAACTTGAAGTGCGGAATCTGCATCTGTGATTAATTAAGATCATTTTAAAGAGTGCTCAAATATTAAGCAATGTGATTTTAAGCCTCAATTATTGTAATCTGTCTGAAAGCTGAGTGAAGAGCAAATCGATCCATTTGTTTCGTCTATAGACTAATTTTTGTTCTCCTTAAATTGATTGTTTTTATATAAACAGGCTGGTGATATTAATTTTGTTTAATATATACTTATCTTAGGAAATAAGAAAAATTTCTGACACTACAGGTGCTCTGAAATCCACTTTAGTTTCATTTACTAAAATTTAAAAAATCAATCACCTCCACGTAAATATCTTAAATGTTTTCAGACCTAGTTGATTCTCTTCATTCTATTAATTCTGCCTCCATTCTTCTTTTTCCTCATCAATAAAACTTTTGACAGCATTTTTATAGGTCCATTCCACCTTACACCATGTCCTAAAGATATTCTACTGAGAGAGATATAGAAACAATTCCTATGGCAGAAATTCTCTGGCCCCAAGGGTGGAGGATTTTTTTTTTTCAAATTTTTATTGAAATATATATAGTGAGAAACGTGCACATAGTATACATTTTGTCAAAAATTCACAAGCTAAGTTGGTCTGTTTAACTAGCTCATAGACCAAGAAAGGGAAAATGTCCAGTGCCCCAAAATTCCCTCTCACATTTATTGCCATCATGTCTATTAATAAATAATAAAAAAAGCCTATGAGGCAGACACTATCACCATTCCCGTTTTAAAGAAAACTGAGATATAGAGAAAATGTTACTTGCTAAAGGCCATATTATGAGCACATTGAGATTTGAATCCAGTCAGTCTGACCACAGAGCCCATGCTTTTTACCTCTACACCATGATTTTCTAACTCATATATTCATTGAAAGATGATGCAAAATCTTAATATCTTTTCAACTAGTACAGAAGTTTCTGTTAAAATGAACCAATTTCTCCCCAGTGCCCATTAACTTCTCTAGTGCCTATGCCATCTCAAAACATAAAAACAAGAAGTCAACTCTTAGGGACAGTTGGTAACTGTGGAATTTGAGAGACTCAGTAGATTTTTTTTTTATCACTAGACTCTAGGAGAAATTAGACTCATTAACAGTTAACATGTCTACCAACTATTGTTACCTTAGGGTAGGAGTCTGAGGAACAGAAGGGGCACTGCAGGCTCTGGACTCAATGTCATCCAGTCACAGCAGCCAGTACCTGCTAACATATGTAACATAAACACATCAACCCTGCAGCGAATCATCCACTGGAGGAAAAGCGGGGTTCATAAAGTTCTTTGAGCAACAGCAACATCACTGAACTTCCTAGGGCAAGGAATCTCAAGGTCAAGACTCTTTTGCATGTACTGATGTCATATTTTTAAAAGTACACCTCATTATTTCACAGATGTAACTTGTAACGTTAAGGGTCCATACTGATGAAAATATGCATGAGAAAGTACATATATCTCTTTGCTAAGAAGAGTATCTAAAGGCTGTATCACCCGGAAGTCCTGGTTCTGAGCCCCAAGGGATCTACCAGTCTTTTCCTCAGCAAATATTTATTGAGCATTTATTTTGTGTCAAATACTATTCTGAATGCTATAGGTGGAGAGGTAAATATACAGAAAAGGTATATTCCATCAAACTATTGCCCTGCTAGTTCCAGGGACAAACCAGCAACACATCTACTCTCAAAACCAATTATTAGCTTTTTTACATGAGGCTTCTAATTCTTCTTGGTGAGAAATGATTCTGTGTCTCACCTAAAATTTTGTTATTAACCCACAAGCAGAGATGAGGATTGAGAGAAAGAGGTTGACACCTTAAAAGTGGTATAAATGTGTGAAAAATACGTGTACAGTATAGTTTGAAGTGAGCCATCTTAACTTTATACCCAGAGTTCACTGCTTAACATACTAACAAACATTTAGGGAGGAACAGAGTAGCAGCAATGATTGCCAAGATCTTCACAGCTAGAACCCTAAAACTGGATACACAGGTTCTAGTGAACTTAGCTTTCTGGTTGTGAATTAAACAACTCAGGAGTTCTCATTAATTTGTGAAATAAAACACTTTCACTTACTAATGACTGCCTGTCCTTATATACCAATGGCTATATTAAAGACAAATCCCTCGATCAAATTAACCATTAGTTGGAGACTTAAACATATAAATAAAGACACAATTAAGAAATCTGTTAATTTTTTCTTAACTGAGGACATTATTCTGTCATTATTTCTAGAGAGATATTTTCAATAATAAATCAGATATAAATAGATTCATTTAAGGGATACTTTTCTCTGTCATAATCACCTCACTTAACATTTTGCTTATATATAATTAGAAATGCTAAAATAAAATGTCAAGTATATTTTGGAAATTAGAATGTAAAATAGGCAGCTGGTGACATTACAGTCTTAAGGTAGCAGTGTAGGCTTTTCTTTTCTTTTCTTTTCATTTTCTTCCTTCCTTACCTCTTCACTCCTTCCTGGGTGGGTATGGAGGTAACTTAAGTAAAAAGGAAACTAGATGGAAATGTTTTTAGCATAATAATTATATCAGCTGGGTAGAGGAGTTCATGCTGTGGTGATAAATGCCCCCAAGTTCTCAGAGTCTCAGAGTATGGAGCGTTACTCCCTGCTCACTCTGCGTGTCCATAGGCATTTGAAGGAGACCCTGTTCCATGTCATCTTCACTCTGGAACCCAGGCTGAAGTATTACTGCCTTCTAAAATGAAGTTGCAGACTAAAAAACAAACAAACAAAACAACAACAACAACAATAACCTGTTCTAACACAAACTGGCTCCTACAGCTTCTGCTAAAGTAAAACACATTAATTTCAAATTTCATTAAATGAAAAGTTGAATGGCCAATCAATGGGCGGTGGGGGGGGCAAGATGGAGGAGCATAATTCTTCTCTGGGGGAAAGGAAGTAGATACTGGTTTAAAAAAAATACCACCTAGCACAATAATTCACCAACATTATCTATAAAAGCCAGCTTACTTACATTTTGACTTTTAGGGAGTTCATTCCGATGAACCTAAAGGACCTATGGCAATGAACAATATAGAAGGATTCGGAAACCTCCTCATGAAGCTGGGTCCTGGAGGAGAATAAGATACTTGAAAAACTATCAAAGAGCACTAGGGAAGAAAAAGATTTTATATATATATCTGGATAAGAAAGGGCTCTGAGATGCCCAACTCTTTCAAAGACTGCCAATTTTACCTCCAATATGCATATTTCCTTTCTCTATTATAACTGGATTTTTGGCCCACCATATGATCTCCTATAATAAAGATAATCGCCCACCAGCCTCCTTGCAACTGGTGTGGCCATGTGACTAAACTCTGGCTAAGGGGATGTAAATAGAGGTAAAATACAACAATTTCTAGGGTACTTCTTTAAGAGAAAGTAGACTATCATCCTTTGCCTTGTTCTCTATCTCATCCTTTGTCCTGGTGCCTTTCAGCAATGTTGCCACTTGAATTTTGAGCATGAATATCACATCCTGAAGTTGAAACAAGGTTAGGAAGGCAAGAGACTCTTGTTACTTGGTATAAGCTCTTTGTGCTATTTGTTATTGTATATTTCGATTTGATATTTAAATATTTAAATAAAGAAAATAAAAAAATTTTTAATTAGTCAAAGTCACACCCATAAAGGAGACTAGATTTAAAGCAGGTCTTACAGAATCCATAGAATCTATATAAAAAGAGTTTAAGACAGGAAAGGGAGGAAGGAAAGTAGACATTTGTCAAGAACCTCCTAACAATAACTTGCAATTTCCGAGTACTTTCTCTATATTATGCACTTGTGCTAAGCACATTATTTTATTCAATTCTTGCAACAACTCAGAAATGTCAACATTTTCATTACCATTTTCAGATGAAGAAACTAAGGGTTTTTTAAATGTTTAAAAACTTGCTCAGAGTTACATAGTTAGTAACTGGTGGAACTACCTTGTAAACCTAGGTCCACTCCCTATAGAAGCTCTTCTCTTCACATGAGGTAAAAATAAGCTCTCTGGAGGAAATGTGCCTGATATTTTTTGAAAATGCAACCCACTGCAACCAAATTCATGTTAGGGGAACACCAAAACCTTCTCCCATCAATTGGTGAATGCTCTCTAAATTAAGTATAAATTTAATATTGACTTTAAAAGAACACAATTATGAGGATATATTTGCAACCAAAATAAAAATCACATAATACTTTTCTAAGTCAAGTAAAAATATTTTTAGATTATGTGCATTTAAAAAAGTATGCCACTAATCTTCTCCATCTGTGTAGAAAATTAAGTTCACTGTATTCTAAATGAAGCATGCCTTTAGCTTTAGAAAGATTATACGATGCTTACATTTCAAATAGCATATATTTTATATTATACTCATTTAACATTGGAATAGTACCTATATTTGAAATATGCTTTTCAAACAACCTATTACTTCAGTGTACTTTCATTTAGCAATACAACATAAATATAAAAACATTTGGGAAAACAATCTAGATCTGTCTAACAGAATGCTTTGCTGTGGTTACTAACTTTTGTTTTCAATATTTTTATTAGTGGTAGAAATGAGTGCGAATTTGTAGTGTTCAAGCTTTCATTTGAATAAGCAAATGTAATTCTGTGCAATACCCCAAATACAATATACATTATATGCTTCTTTAGAGAAGTTTAATTACAGAGTGTCTGTTTATTTTATAAGTAAATCTGCAATTGTCTTGCATTGAGATGCTCCAGAGAATAAAACAGCTGATTGAAATTAGAAAAGTTTCTCATTTCCCCACTTGAAAGTCATGCAATTTCAATGATAGGATTTCAATGATAGTATCTACAATAATTTTAAAACTAGAAGAAATTATTGAAAATGTTCCATAACTGACAAAGGTTACAACACAAAACTACCTAATGCCAACCTCTATAGTGGGAGAAATTATATAGGTTAAAAATGTATTGCTTTTTCATTAAATTTCACAGGAAGTTTTCGCATAGCTCTTTAATGTCTGTTTCTTGTCAAAACTGATATGTTTTCATAAATGTGAACAGCTTTTCTATCTAGTTAATACATGAGGTTCACATTTTTCTTTACACAAATCTATGAAAGTACAAGTTTTTGTTCAAACTCATTTTAACCATTGTTGGTGGAAAATATTAGAAATGTAAGAAGGTAATGGCAACTCTATATTTCTTGATTCAAAAACAGTAAAAAGCCATTTTTTTGTGTGGTGTGTGTGTGTGTATGTGTGTGTGTGTGTGTGTGTGTGTGTGTGTGTGTGTGTGTGTGTGTTATGATGCCCAATCATTCCGATAAAATATATTTCTCTTCCTCTTTTTTGTCACCTCTCACTCTCCCCAACTCTTTCAGAGAACCTCACTGACTAGGCTAAGGTAAAAATCAAGAGGAAAGACTCTCCTGTGGGTCACACACACATTCCTTCTCTGGGTGTATCTCAGTTTGCCATAGTGTGCAGCAATAAATAGCTAATGCTCACAAGAATATAGAATGATTCTGGATGCTGCATGAATCCAATTTGTTAAACAGGCATCATCCATAATTTTGAAAAGTAGTTAAAATTGTTTTCATACTATGTAAACCAATGACAAAATCTGACTAAAACTGCTTTCTGAACAATTAAAATATTTTACAAATATAATACTTTTTTATTTTCTCTTCACAAGTCATAAAGATTTAGACATTAAGATCACTGCCACTGAAAATTTGTTTTCTACTAGCCTACAAAACGTATTCATGTCACACTTCAAAGCACAATTAAGTTTTCTGCACATAAAATATAAGTTTGAGATTAGAGCCAAATTCCTTACAATCATCAAACTTTTGCATACTTCTTTAAACACAATGTGGATTGAGTCCTTCCATTGTTTTGTTCTATTTGCCAATCCACTTTGTAATGTTTAGGAGGAAAAATAGTGGAGAAAACCATTAATAAAGAAACCAATCCGCACAAACTGCAAAGTCTAAGTGATGTGGAGGGCCTGCATCAGAGCTAAAAAATTAGGATGGCTGTGATGAAATAAGTCTGACACCACTAAGTATAAAATACAAAATAGGTAAAGATGAGTGTGGAATCAGGAGAGCCATTATTCCATCTTTTCGTCCAAAGTAATGGGCAGGTTGGAGCCTGCCTCCATGTGAAATTTTCAACAAATCCTCTCACATTGCCGATGGGACAGCAAATCGGTACAGTGTTTTTAGAAAATAACTGTCATCCAAAACCTGTTGGGAGCCATTCTTGCTGAATGCCCTACAGCTGAATGCCCTACAGCTGGAGGCCCTACAG
>PVKZ01004059.1:29907-98956 GCA_004027375.1 Macroglossus sobrinus
CTCCCTCCCTCCCTCTCTCCCTCTCTCCCTCCCTCCCTCTCTCCTTCTTCTAATGAGAGACCTGCTACAATTCTCAATATAAGACTCTTTATTACTCAGAGCAGGCTGGCAGTCAAAGCTTAGTCGGCACAGTGGATTAAACAAGGAAGCTGTGCATGTTTCTCAGTTTATCAGCAAATCCACAGTGACATGCATTTTCTTTCTTCCTCCACTCATGAATACTAAAATCTTCCACTGTGCAAGTCTCTCTCTACTACATCTGTGCTGCAGGCTAAGATGCCATCTTTCTAACCCTGGACTGGTGGTGGGTGGGCACTCAGCTTCCCAGTACTCTGCTACTTAGTAGCAGGGCTGGTGGATCAGCCAAGAGCCAAGAGTAACATGAGTAATTTCTTTGAATAATGATTTAGAAAGGGTGTGTGGATAAACAGATGAAAGAAAAAGTCAATTTTATCTTTTTCTAGTGAAAGAAGCCCGGCTTAACCACAATTTGAACATCAAAGTCAGTGACTATTTTTGAAGGCTGAAAATACCAAGTGGTGAGGGGATCAGTTTGATAAGAAAAAGAAATTTAACAGAATCGCTTAATTGTACAAATGGAAGTCATATCCCTCTTCATTGATTCTACTCATCCTTCTTTACTCATACATTTTGAAAAATTCTATGAGGCCAAGTAATGCTATCAAAATATAACCTCTATCAGACCATATCAGACTTAATTAATTTCCTTTGGTTTGGGGTCATTGCATCTGCTCAAAAATGCTAATTTTAAAACCAAGGTATAGATATCAGATTAACTCTTTGTTTTTTGTTTGCTTTTGTGCTGCTGACCCAGGAAGCCCTTACCTACATTATTAAATAGCATTACTCTGTCATTCAGCCACTAGAATGCCAGAAGTTAATAGTGCTGACTTGTCTTTTGCTTAGGACCTCTCTGAGCATGTAGACAATTGGGGGTGGGGAAGTGTGGGGGAACTAAAATAGATATTCCCTATAAAGGAATGTTTCATTACTTTTTCATATGGTGCCCAACAACATGAGTGCTCAAAAAAATACTTGGTGAGTCGTTAAAAGGTTTCTTGTATTGTTCTAAAATCATTTCATAGACAAGAACCACATCTTATAAATCTTTTGTCTTTTCCAACACACAATACAGTCATGGGTTCATAATAAGTAGTCAAATTTTTAGGTAAATAAACCCCCAAAGTGATATTATAAGCAAACATATAAAACCTGCTAAGCAAGTTTTATGCAAGCTACTTAAGAATAAATTTGTCTTTTTGCCGCCTCACTCCTCTGATGTCCAATTGACTCTCATAGACTGATATCCAACCCTTTGCCCCTTTTAAATGTAATCCTATACCATGACTTCCCACTTTTCTCTGATCTCATCATCCTCAGGAGAAGTAGAAGGATCATCCTTGTGGTGGGGGCACCACTGAATTACCTTTCTAAACATTGCTGCATTAACATTTGGTAGTGGAACTGAGTCATCATTACCTTCGTCATCCATTCCCAAATCTTCCTACATGGTCTTAACAATCAGACTGCTTGGCAATTTCAACATCAACTTCAATTATCTCTCCATCAGAACTCTGCAACTTAATGGAAGGCATGGTGTTCAGTTTCAAGGAGACAGAGGGCGGGAGGCTGAAGAGAGCAGGGTGGTGTCAGCAGACACAAGAAGAGAACAGCAGAGAACAAGGCCACTATCTATGTTCAAATATTTAAATTCTGAGTTTTCCTCCAAAAATTTTCTCAGAAGCACAGCCACTAGAAGTCAAAATTCCCCCAGGTAAACTTTAATGGCTTTCCTACCTCGATCAAAGTCAGGAAGCCATCAAAGTATGAGGCCAAACCATATACAACTCTGTGTTTGGAAGATACAGATCACAGTCTTCGGAAGCAGAAAAGGGGTGCCCCGCCCAGCAGAGGTGAAAGCAGGTAAAGGCAAATTTTACACACCTACGCCAACTTCCCCTTCTGCCAAAAGGGGGACAATAGGCCTGATTACAGACCCAGCTGTAGCAAACCGGTCTTCCCTCCTGACTCAGCTCTAAAATACAGTCAATCTAAGACTCCAGGAATAGCTAAAATCCTTTACAAATAATGATGGATTTTTGGATTAAAAAACTTTTTAGAATGTTAAATACTCCTAAAACAATTAAAAGTCAGTGCTGTGTTTCTTATATCCCTTTTTTAGATGTCTATAATTTTCTAAATTCAAAAGACACATAATGTTATACAAGAAATTGTGAATGTCTTACAGCACGGTGATCATTCAACCTTCTTGATGTGCTTTTATAATTAATTCTGCATAAGGAGTGTTTTTCAGGGGGTAGGGAAAGTTCTAGCCTCATACTTGAAGAAAGACTTATATCTTCTGAAACAGCCAGGGAAAATATACTACAGTTCTCAGCTCCTTAAATATGATCTGATTTGGAAGCAATGTTAGAGTTTAATGAGTCTACTCTGACCTCTAATCCATTTGCTTGCCTCAATTCACCAATTCACTGAGACCCTAATGAGTAAAAATAGAATATCATCCTAGATTCATTTAAGCCCCTGATTCCTTTGCCAATTATTACACAGCAGATAACTAACATAAAATTTTCAAAAAGAAATGATGTAAACAAGAGGTTTTAAAGACTAGTGACTTTGTAATGAGCAACTATGTAATGAGTTTGGCTGTGTCTGTTGTTCTCCTTACATCTTTGTTATAAATAATTGCAGAAAAATAATGCAAAAAGACATTAGTTCAACGAAAGGGCTTTTGTTACCACCTAATTTAACCCATTAGTCAGCTACTATCAAAAAAAGAAAAAGAAAATAACAAGTGTTGGTGTCAATGTGGAAAAATTGGAACCCTTGTACACTGTTGTTGAGAATATAAAGTAATGCAAACACTATGGAAAACAGTATGATGATTCTTTAAAAAATTAAAAATATCATTACCATATGGTTGTTAAATCATGTGACATACACACAAAAGAATTAAAAGCACTATCTCAAAGAGATATTTGTACACCCATGTCCACAGCAACATTATTTGCAATAGCCAAAAGGTGGAAGCAATTCATGTCCACCAACAGATGAATGAATAAACAAAATCTTGTATATACATACAATAAAATGTTAATACTCTTTAGCCTTAAACAAGAAGAAATTCTGACACATGCTACAACATGGATGAAACTTAAGGACATTACACAAAGTGAAATAAACCAGTCACACACACACACACACACACACACACACACACACACACACACACACACACACAAATACTGTATGATTCGACTTATATGAGGTACTTAGAGGAGCCAAATTCATAGAGATAGAAAGTTAGAATGCTGGTTGTTAGAAGCTTGGGGGTGGAGAATGGGGAGTTGTTGTTTAGTGGTGTAGAATTTCAGTTTTAAAAAATGAAAAGAGTTCTGGAGATTGGTTGTACAACAATATGAATATATTTAACACCACTGAATTCTATACTTTAAAATGGCTAAGATGATAAATTTTACATTGTATGTATTTTACTACAGTTTTTTAAGTCAAAAAAAGGGCTCTTGTCTATTTGGTGGAACAAAGCCTTTCCCCTTTTATTCTCTGTAGTTTGTGAAATTGTCACTGACTGAGGATGCACAAGTAGCCATGCTTCTGATACTGAGAGCATTTAGATGAACTGCTCCAAGGAACCCGTATAAATCAACTGGAAGCACCAGAGCATGGCTGCAGATAACAGAGAAGAAACCATGGCTGGTAGAGCTTGATGAGGTGCCACTTTGAAAGATAGGGAGTTTGGATTTGGCTATGTCTAATACCACAAAAGGCACTAGATTGAAAAAGTCCAGACCAGAGCTTTCAACTAACTTGACAACTAACACAATTATAGCAAGATCCATCTTATCAAATGTACCATTCAAGGCAGAAAAAAAGTGAACGTATAGACACAATTTTAGGTTAAACAAATGCATCAATAACTGTAATTGGATCACTCCTTCCCGCAGCTCATCCATCCCTCATGCTCCTTGCCCACAGATGTACTGAACAGCAACTGAAAACCAGCTACTGGATTTAACTATAGAATTCTAGAGCCAGAAGAGCTTTCAGAGATCATCCATCTCAAGGATAAAAAATAAGTTTTAACTTGCATGGCAACCTCCATCATTCGGTATTAGCTACCTTAAATGTGATCCTGAGAAAGACTGTTACACCATATCTAGGCCCAGTGGGAAACCATGACTTGACGGCTTGGTTACGTCTGTCCCAGATCATTCAGAGAGACTGAAACAGAGCTGAAAATAAAACTACCAGTCCAGAGTCTGTTCAGTTGAAGAACAATCTTCCAAAGGATAAAGAAGTAAGTTGGTAAGCTATAAAATGGAATTTGCTTTACATATTCCTGCCAAGTTCGAGACCACAAAATAGGAAATGACCTGGGGGTTGGAGGAGAGAAAGAGCATGAATTTAGAATATTTTCTTCAGTATAGCTAGAATTTTCCTAAGTGAGGTGGGCCTCTAGGCATGGGTGAGCTCATTAGAAAACAGATAGTATAGAATTATAAAGGCATGATGCCACCCCACCTTTAGGAAAACAAAAAAGTCAGGTAAGGAAAAAAGCACTCATAACAAGATATGCTTTTTTAAGAATCCAAAGAGACCTTAGAAGTTTCCAGCCCAACAGATTTGGGTTTTTTTATATGATTATTTTTATAGAAATTGCCTATCTTATCATCTCTGTTCTTGAGCACATTAATCACATCATTTCAGAGTTTTTGTCTAATAGCTCTAATATTTGAATCACCCGTGAATCTCTTACCCATTTTTTCTTTGTTTTCCAGCCATGTGCATCCCAGTTAACTCTTAATTGCCATGTATTGTGTATGAAAAATTATAGAACATAGGTTAGCTTCCTCCAGAGAGCATTTCATTATCTTCCTGAAAACAGTTAGACTAAAGGTAAGTACAATAAGGAGTTGAGTTCAGCCTTTGAACGGGCTGCTCTATTTTTGGTTATCTTAGGATCTAGTGTCTTTAAAGAGTCTCAACTCAGGCATTTACCATGGCAGCTCTTCCTTGGTGAATTCAAACTTCAGATTTCTTTTGTTTGGTATGTTGATTTGTTGGTTACTTGGTTGGTTGGTTGGTTGGTTGGTTGGTTGGTTTGGAGGAGGGGTTGTTTTTGTTTGTTTAGGGAGAGAGGATTTTTTGGTCTCCTTAGCTCTAAGAAAAAGCCAAAAGCCCTGGTCCTCCACTTTTTACCCAGCCTCTCATCCCTGCTCACAAATCAGCAAAAACCTAGACTGGGAAAGCAACAGAGTTACCTCAATGTGTTTGGCTCCTCAAGCTCTGGATGCCTTGGTTGTTCTCTGATGAATTTGACAGCTGTGTGTGTGTGTGTGTGTGTGTGTGTGTGTGTGTGTGTGTGTGTTCCTGGTGAGAAGATTGACTTGATACAAACTTTCTATTATAGCCAGAAGCAGAAGTATATTTTATTTTTAATAGATCAATTTTTCTACCACTGGATGATTCAAAAATTATAATAAAAATTGAAAAGGGCAAAAGGAAACAAGCTCACTTATAATCCTATCGTCAGATATATTCAATGTAATATTTTGGTATTTTCTTAAATTCTTTTATTCTATGCACTTACATTTGCCTTTTTAACATCAGTACAATAATAGTGTAAATATAACTTTATATCCTAGGAAGAACTCTAAGAAAAAGTGTATAAGATTTCAAAGTGCAAATCCCTTTAGATCACTTGAGCAAGTAGTGTGAGGATTCAAATAGTCAGATATAGTCTGTGCACCAAAGAACTTATGATCTGGTTAAGGAGCCCCCCAAAATGCATAACACTTAAAGGTTTTAACTCAGTGATGAGGCCTATTCTCTAATTCTTGATTTAGCACCAAATAATAGAATAATTTCAATTTTTTCATAAACATATGGCCCAAGGGAACCTTAAACCTAAAAACTGCATAACTGTATTAAATTAATATTGCAGAACAAGCAAACAAAGAAAACATGAAGGACCTTTTAGAACTTTTGCTTATGCTTCCATTCTTTAAAAAAGTCTATAAAAATTGCTTTCTTCCGCCTTTCGTTTATTATATCCTCCCAGTAATAAATACTGAACGTGTGTTTATGAGCCAGCCAGCCAGCTTTTGGCTGACCTATATATCTAGTTAATTTAAGATCAAACCACCAAGGTACTAAGCTGACCACAACCCCTACTTTTGATGAGCTGTTTTTCTGTGAAGTCGATGTGCTAAGGATAGAATTTCACAGAAGGGATTTTCCACATCTGTGTTATAGAAGACATTATTTGTGGTATAATAGATTTTTTGCTAGACCAATTGAGTCAGCACTTTGTAGTGTCAATACTTGATACCTCTTCCCTCTTAGTTTTTAGATTCACACTTGTCCTGGAATCAAGGCAAGCCAGCATGATGCCCTAGAAGTCACTCTTCAGAGCAGAGAGGGTCAGGAAGGGCTCATGACATCTCTCATTCTTTTGCAGCCAAATCTGATGAGCAACTGTCTTTAGAGGGGTTTCCCCCTCCAGGGGAGTTAAAATGCTTAGCCAACAAATCTATGCTATACATCATGTGTATTATAACCTGGCTGGTATTTATAGATCTAAAGATTTCTCAAAAGCAAAGTGTAAAATTATGAAAAAATATTCATCTGTCTGAATAAAGCAACAAGGCTATTTGCATACCCAAATTGAAATTTCTTTATAAAGATTAGTAAAATATGAAGTTTATGTTTTAAAGAAAATACTATTAATAATACTTTGAGTTTTGTAATACCTATTATTTCCAACATAAATCAATGAACAAACTATTGAGACAAATGAATAATTTAGCACGAAGCCGGGAGATGTTTCAGGTAAGTCAGAAGAGACCATCTTTACAGGGACGTAACACCTTTTCCTCTTTTTTTGTACAATTCTCAGATTTCTTAAAAACAATTGTAAAGTAGCCCTTTAACACTCATATGCACATGTTCTCAGATGTTCACAAATTTCCAGATTTTTAATCAGAATTGTTTTTGATACCTCCTGGTTCTTTTCCAAACCATGTTTCATCAAGAGCCACATATAGGAGCTAGGCAGCTGTCTAGACTCTCTGGAAAACAAAGTAGGCGTCGCCTACTATCCTTTAGCCAACTACAATTTATACCTTTTCAAAACTGCAATAAAGTACATACAGCATGGACCTTGAGATCCAAGAGAAATCACTGCAAACTGCCAATGACAAATCCTTCAAAGACAATGATCAATTGCTAGGCTATCTGATAATGATGAAAAGCTCACAGTGTGGTATATAAATATTCGTGAGAAGCTTTAAAAAGACTTAAAGGATTCTGATGACTTAAAACAGAAATATTTAACATTTAAAAAACAACATCACAGAATTATCAAAAGGTTCACTTTAAAAAATGGCTGGTACAAGAACAGAGGATCAGCTAAACAAGGCCTAGAGAGAGTCTAAATCAAATCAACTCTTTGCTAGTACACTTTGTATCTTTGAGAGATCACTGAAGGTAGGTGGTCTATTTAATAGCAGCTTCTGACATATAAGAGCAAGAATCCCTTTCATTCCACCCATATTTATAATAGACTTATTTCCATAGTAAATATTTTTATAAATTAATGACATCTTAAGTGCCTTTAAGATTATTCCATTGTCTTAGCACACATGAAAACATATTCCAATTTTGTTTAAAAGGTCATTTAAAAAAACCCAAATAGCAAAGTACAGAATGTGACAATAATTATCATTTATTACACCAATAAATAAGCTTTGGTTTCCACAGTCAAAATCAGAGTTTAAACCAGAAAAAAAGCTTGGGCCATAATCAAAGAAAATGTCTTTTTAAAAAATAACTCTTCCTATGCCTTTAAGATTTTCAAAGAATCACTAAACTAATCTAAGTAAACCACAGAAAGAAATGGTGGCAAATGACAGTGATAGGATTTATAGCACAGTAATGCTAATACAGAGGATACACTGAAATGAAATTCTAGTCCTACAGATTGCAACAATGTAGGAACTGCCAACGGGTGGTATTAGACAGGCTTTTCCCACCAGCTCAAAGACTCAACCAAATACCAAAACCTGACAAACTTGTTTCCTACCTAGAATGTGTTAAATCCTTAAAAATCCAAAGACACACACATAAAGCGGAAGAGGGAGCGGGGGAGTCCCCTAGTGTAGATTGAAAAAATAATCTGTATGCTTGAAATGCAAGGGAAGGGAAGCTTTCCTTTGCCAGTGTTTGTAGACTAGAATATTTTGAAGAAATATTTTTTGAAGAAAAGTGTTCCCAAGCTTTAAAAGAGTGAGAAATCATTTTGCATTTACCCTTCTGTTCTTTGCATTTGACATCTATAGAGTATCAAGGACTGAAAGCAAAAGCAAAAGAGGAGGATAAAGAAATACATCCCAGTGATTTGTTTAGGCTTTGCCTTTGTTTCACATGAATCAGAATATGCATGGAGATCTCTGTTTTCTCTCAGGTGGTCAAGAAATAAGGAAATAAAGGGAGAGAAAAAAAATTGCACATGTGTCTTTGGATTTTTAAGGATTTAGGAAGAAGACTTTTTTTGTTTACACTTGAGGCCTTCTGTGTGATGGCTGTTTAGTTGTTAGAAAGCAATGAGTCTAATACTGAATTTCCTGCTGTTTACGTAACAATAAGTAAGCTTTCCAGGAAACCTGTCTTGGGCAAGTCAGTTCAGCTACCTACGCCTTAGCTTTGCATCTATATAATGAAGACAGAGGAGATCATCCCTGTCTTCAATCCCAGCTCTAAAAAAAGCCTTCTACAGTAAACTAGAAAGACCCTCTTATATGTATACATGAGTCTAGTTTTACCATTGTTGTTTCTTCTAAGTCAAAATCATTGCTGTGGTTCTTGTTCCCCACAGCCTAACAAAAGGAACATATGCAATTCATTTACAATTCTCAGGAGTGAAGTACACTAGGTGGGAAATTACATACTAGGATTACTGGGCAATTAACCAGCTTTGTCAACTGAAGTAGTGACAGCTATTAATCATATCTTTTAATTCTTCCCCATTTCTAAATCTGTTATTATTACTCTTATAACAATTTTCTGATCTCTTTACTTTCTCCTAATCTTTTTCTCCTTCAGAAAATTCTTACTGAACTCTTCCTGACCTTCTTTTATGCCAGATAATTTTCCCCCTGGAAACTCTCACTTCATTTCATTTCAGCTTTCTAGTTTTCTGATTCTAGCTCCCTCTGCTGATTGTAACCAATTTGCTTTCAAGGGTTTAGGCAGACATCAAATGAAAGCACTAACTCACACTTCTGCTCTATAACCTTCAACGATGATAGAAAAAAAATGAATTACTTGGTTGAACTTGGAAGCACCTTTCAGACTATATGGGTCCAGGCTTTTATAAATAAGAAACGTGATCTTTTTAAGACCCCACTGAAAATAACTGGACTATGTGCTTTTAACATTCCTTTGGTAGCTGACAATGTCTGGAGGAACCCACTGACTGACTGCTTGCTCTGATTTTAAGTCTTCACTCCAAACAAACCACATTATTATCATCACAACCCCTTAAAATTCTGGACAAAAGAAGCTGGCTCAATAAAAGCTTTATAAGAGTTTCCAGTGGAAAACAACAGAATCCCCTCTGACTAATTAAAGCACAAAAAAATATTTATGAAAACATATTCGGTAACTTATAAAAACCATAGGGAGACTAGAGGTTAATTTTCCAGGAAAATGCCCCCAATCAATGTCACAGAACTAGCCTAAAAAAGACACTGCTGCTATTTCCATGAGTTAATTCCAGGACTTCACTTTACCTGCCACCACCTCCAGTACGATTGCTACATCTTATCACCTCTGCCACACCTGAAATTCAGCTCCTCCAAAGCTATGCAAAGCAGAGAATGAAAGTCTGCACTGACCTTTTTCCTCATGCTCTTTCAAACCAAACCTCACATAGGTATGTCTCATTAGAAGCCCAGCATTCCACACTTCTGTCCTCACTGCAAGGAACACTGAGACTCATAATGTGGGAATTTCCCCAAGTATGCAAAGGCTATTCAAAACTGAATGAGCAGCCAAAGATCTCACAAATGCAGAATCCCAGGCCCCATGCCCTGGTCTTCCCCATTTTATTAAAGCACAATTACATTCACAAATGACTCAGGTCCTGCAGTCAACAAAGAGCAATAAACATTCTCTTTATCCACACGTACATTCAGAGCAATACTGGGATGCAGTAGCGCTCAGCCAGACGTACTCAAACAATGAATGCTTATACATTGCTTATGTTTAATCCAACAAATAAATAACAAGCATCTGCTTTATCCAGAGCTTATTTGGAGTGCCGAGGGATGATAAATAGATGAATAAAATATGTCCCAGCCCTCGAGGAATTTATAGTTTTGGGAATAAAAGAAATATTTGGCGACTAACTTTAATACGCCTTGACAAATACTATGCAACAATAAAAATACGTGAAATGTGTCAGGTAAACGAGGAACAAACAATTAACTCTGTTTTGAATTAGAAAGCTAGGGAAGCAGGTTAGCAATGTTTGACCCCAAGAGTTTTATAGAGGAGAAAGGGCGTTTCAAGCAGAGAAACAAGTGAGAGCTAAAGCTTGTAAGCACTTAGCAATGCCAGGAACTCTTCTAAACATTATACATGTAGTAAGTCGTTTAACCCACTTAACGAACCTGTCGTGTAGCTAATAATAATCCTGTTACACACAGGAGTTAAATGTAGGTGTCCTGATTCCAGCATCTGGGCTCTTGCTATGACCCCAGCACCAATGCTGCTATCTTTCAATAGCATAGGCACAGATATTGAGGCATGAAAGAGTACAGTGCATTCAATAAAGAGCAGAAAATTTAAGTGTTATTGTTTATATAATGATTCAGGGGTTTTTAAAAAAGGCTGAAAGACATAACCATTATTAAGCACCTTAAATTTAAATATCATTCTCAATCAGCAAGAATTAAGACCAGTGTGGCTTACCTTTGCCAGGACAACAGTGATGAGGGGGAAAGATAACCTTTTTATTATTATTTTCCAAAATTGGGAATAGAAAAAGTGAAAGTTGTGCTAAGGGAAGTGAGTCTTGCTGTGTGCTGCAATGCTCTGCAGATTAACCTTGAGGCCTGAGTGTGCCCAGCAGCTAGAGGCTTTCTTCTTCACGGGACAGTGTTTATGCCCAAGGTGGCTTGGGTAGGTGCCTCTGTTCTCCTTCATTCCTTTCACCACATTCCCAGGACCACAACTGCTTCAGGGGGAAGCATGGCAAATATTATATTGAAGGTAAGTTCAGAAACCTTGTCACTTGAGGCACAGAAAGTTAAACCAAGCACTTTTGAAAACCTCCTAAACAAAACAATTCCCCACTAGAAAAGAAGGATCAGCTGGTTGACTTATGTGACTTGTCCATCCCTGACATCTGTGATCCTGTGATGTGATTCCAATTTGCCTTCATGGAGGGCTGTCTGCTGAGCTAATTGTATGCACTCTTTTGTGCTCGCCTCTTATGTTTATTTCATTACAATATTTACAAAAGGACTTGAGAAATAAGTCACTATGCAAATGGAAGTATGAATACACGATATGAAAGAAAATTAAAATTCATTAACCTTATTTACATTTAAACCATTATCATGTATATTTGAGCACAGTGCACCTGCCACAGTGGATGGGAAGCCACATCAGCAGTCCGTTGAATAATCTGTTCACTGTCTATTTTCTTGTCAAATAAAGTAAAAACTTCCTCATCTTGGACACATTCAAAAATCACTACCAAGCTGATTTATTTATTAGCAGTTCTTATTTCTAGAGAAGTCTAATACATATTTCAAATTGTCCTTTGGCAATTTTAGACAATCTATTTCCTTAAAGAATTTTTCCCATCTTTATCAATTTTGAACTACTGTGTTTCTCTTATCACCCACTTGGAAATGAAATGAATCAAGCTCATTTTGAAAATCAACTGATAAAAGCTGTATCTATGTCACACCATCCCTCACCCCACCCCAACCCACCCCCAAAAATCAATTCTATAAGAAAAAGAAAAATATAAGAGGAAAATAGTCAAATTGGTGACTTGGTTAGGCAAAGCAACCAGCTAACTGGAATTTTCATTTTCCAGTCACTTATTTGGCACTGTCTTGATCCAGTTAGTGTATGGGATCAGGTGCCAAGTCAAAACAGTGAGCAGAGTCACCATGATGATGTTTAATGCTCTCTAAGGCACTGAGAACCGAATCCTCCTTAGCCCCTTTTGCTTCAGGTTATATAGAAGGAAAAAAAAAAAGAAAAAAAGGTTGTGTGATCTATAACTGCTATCTGATAGGGTAGAGGCATACCTCAGAGACATCACAGGTCCCATTCCAGAGCACCACAATAAAGTGAATATTGCAATAAAGTGAATCACACAAACTTTTTGGTTTCCCAGTGCATATAAATATTATGTTTACACCACACTGCAGTCTATTAAATGTACAATAGCATGATGTCTAAAAAAAAAAGTATACACCTCATTAAAAAATACTTTATTGCTAAAAGGGTTAACCACCATCTGAGCTTTTGACAAGTCATAATCTGTTGGTGGAGGGTCTTCCCTTCAATTTGTAAATAATGCAATATCTGCAATAAAGTGAAGTATAATAAAATGAAGTATGCCTATAAATCCAGATAAAGGGCAGGGTTTTGTGTTGTGCCAATGCTTTCAGGGTTTTTTTAATGCAAATTGGAAAGTAAGAGCTGATGAGAGATCAACACAATATAAAGGTGATATTTTGAAGGTCTATAGGAGCTAATGGAAAGAAAAGAAACTGAACACTACATGGTACAAGGCTCCTAAGAACAGCCCATGGACAGCACAGCTGAAAAGAGAGAACAGGAATTTCTAATAGGTCATTGTTAACTTCTTTCCTGTGGAGTAGTGTATAAATACTTCCTCACCACTCTTCTACTTATCTCCAATAAAGTCTTTATGTTCACAGGTGCTTTTTGTGTGAGTGGATTTTTAAGAATGTTTAGATTTCTATCTAAGTCAAAGTGATATAATACCAGGATCTAGAGACACCACCCTAAGGTAAAAATCAAAGCCAAATTCCTAGAGAACAGTAGTTGTGCTACTGGCATACAGAACTCTGATGTGGAGATGGACAGTAGGACACCCTGGTTAAAGTGGACCACCCCAGATTGTGGAAAAAGAGGTAGCATTTAAATAACGGCATCATAGCTGCCAACTATACGGCATAAGAGTAGCAGACAGTCAAAAGTGAAGTAGCCTTTTCTAGGGAAAGGCTTGGAGAGTAACAAAGGTCAAAACAAGAATAGAAAGTGATACAAAGCTTTGTAAATGGCATCAACAGTATCAACTATAAACAGAGTAGTTTATGAATTTTTGTATTAGAACTGTAGGAAAAAGAAGCTTATTAATCTCTTTAGCTAAATCTCTACATAGCAGTAATAACCATTATCCTAAAACCACACATAAAAATTGAAAAGTACGAGCTAAAGAGAAATAGAGAAAAGATATTCTGAAGATTCAAAGGAGCTAATATTTGTGTGTGTGTGTGTGTGTGTGTGTGTGTGTGTGTGTGTGTGTGTGTGTGTGTGTCCCAGAGGGTCAGAGCTGAAGACTAAGGACATCTAATAAGAGGTATTAGATGGCACTCCCCACCCTCTATCTAATCACATCCTTCGATGTGCATGGAGCCCACAGACCTGTAAAGAACATGGAATACATGTACACTTGGGGGTCCGAATTCATAGATCAGTGTGCCCACTTTGGAGAGAGGACCCAATTTGGCTAAATTATGTGAATCTCTGTGGAGCAGAGAGCTTGAAGAAAAAAATCATGGAAGGTGGGAGAGGAGACACTTGGCCACCAAAGACAGATTTCATAAAAGAATCTGAGTATGTGGGAAAGTAGTGGTTCCAGGTACTATATGAGCTTTTATTTGAATTATTTTACATGCATTGGAAAATCTTTGATAAAGCAAACAATCATTGCATCAAGATTTTCCATTGTATTTTTAGCATAGAAGCACTTCATCAGAAAAAAAAAATCAGATCAGAAACCAAATTATAAAGCAGAAAGACAGAGCCACCCCTAAGAAAAGAGTGGTAAGCCCCCACCCCAAGTTGGAGCTCCCCTTAGTCCCTGCTCCTTGGTCCTCAAGAGGTGCTGCAGAGCATAGTTTATGGATCACTGGATAACTTCATGAGCATCGTGCATCTAATTTTCAGTCAGAAAGCAGATCTTGCTCTATACATGATAAAAACTGAACTGAGGTGTTTTTATTGAACACAGGCAAAGAGGAGGTTAGACCATCCTTTGGTTTCCAAGTTATGAGAGCTGCTGGGGAAGAACTACCAGCACACTTTGGCACAGTTCAGAAAGTGGTAACAAATTTGATGCCTAGAGGAGCTGCCTAGGTCACAAAAATATTAATGTATCTTCATTCTATGCACAAGTCGCAGAGGAGTAAATCACTGCCCCAGACTAGTTATCTCTGTGTGTTTATTTTCTCAAAGTCAAAAGAAGGTAGACTCAGAAGTACCTTTGCACCTGAGCATCAAAGTCAACCGGCCTGGAACCAGGTCCTGGGCATATACGCTTTTATAGCCGAGTAGTTGGATTATTAGATTTAAAACCCCATATCACCAACCAACAGAGGGTCTCTATAAATTAGGAGGCATAAAAATGAAGGAAGACTGCTGGGAGTAGGAATATATATATATGCAGGTGGCACATCTGGCCCAGTAGGTGGGTATCTGAACTGGAGATGCCCATTTGGGATTATTCGATACCCTGAACATAACTGCTTCTCTTCACTGTGCTTTAGTATTTTTAAAATTAAATTGTTAGTCTACCTCTACCCACTTTCTCCACTTAAAGATTTTCTCTCCCTTTAAACACCATTTTCCATTATCAGAATTCCCATAATGGAATCAACATTCTGTGTCCTATCTGGGCATGCTCAGTAGTAAAAATATTTCCAAATCCCAGGACAAGCTGGAGCAACTACCTTCACTCAGTTTTTTGAGCCATGTTTTCTCAGTTTTACACTCTTCACAGTTGTGCTTTCTCAGGGGTCATAGTTACAATACGTAATGACAGAAATAGTATGAGCCATGGCCCCACTGGTGCCTACCAACTGAATATCAGTCCACTATAATTCACAAAAATTTACTGTATATGACTTATGCCTTAGATTAAAGCCTTCTTGATGAAATTATTTGGAATATGCTATTCTCACATTTTAAAAGAATGTTTTCAATAGATCTCTTAAATGAGCCACTTTGACAGGTTGTTAATTCCACTCATTGAACATTGATTATTGTCAGCTTCTACTTCAGTCTTCAACATTTTACTAATTTCAAGGTCTGAAGATGCCACTGGGATCTGTAAGGATTACATTCAGTTGAAAATAACAAAAGCCTTGATTTATAAAAGCCTTGACCACAGGTGTATGTCTCACATAGTAAGTAATCTGAATTGAAACAGTTCTAAGCTGCTGTAGCTTTTCAAGTATGCTGTCAATGACCCAGACTCTTGCTTTAAGTTCTGCCATCACTTGTATATTGGATTTAGTCCTCTTGCTTATTATCTCATTGTAAAAAGATGGATGCTGCATCCTCTGCCTCATGTCATTATTCCAAGCAGAAAGAATAACAAGGTAGGGAAAGAAGGGAGAGTACTTGTATCACAAACTGAAAAGTTTGCCATAAAATCCGATTTAAATTTCACTAGTTAGCACTATGAAAAATGACCTCTAGTTTCTCAGAAAGGTGATAATGTTTAGCTGGATACATAATGGTCCCTCTCCCCATAAAATTGGCATTCCACTAGGAAAGATAAAGGAAAGAGCTTATTTCCCAATGTATGCTCCATTGCTGTATTTGAATATCACATCCCTATCTGAGACCTCAGCTCTCACTACAATAAAAGATGTTAGGACAGTCCTGAGAATCTTCAGCCTAGGCACAAGATCACCAGACCAAGTCATAAAGAAAGCCTCCTTTTCTTCTTTTGCAAGAACTGCAAATTTCACCAAATCATTAGCATGAAATATCATTATCACCAGTGGCACTCAAAGCATTAAAGATTTGTGAACACATCTATAAACAAGAGTATTCTCATCAAATATAGCAGCCCAAGGGACTACTCTCTATGGGTAAACAGAATTCCAGGAAAGGTGTGTCTGTCATTCCCATGACATATTGCATGTCAAGGCATTGCACTGGCTAATAAAAAATTGCAAAACTGAGTAAGACATCAGCCCTGACCTCAAGGAACCTAAAGACTAATTTGAGAATAATCAGAGTAGAAAGGATGGGGGAATGACACACTGGATCTTGTTGCTTTTACATCCATCTCTTCTCCCACTGCATAGGGCAGCTGATCTTCATTTAAAGAAATCGAAAGATGATGTGATAGAACATTACTCAGCCATAAAAAAAAAAAAAAATGAAATCTTGCCATTTACAACAACCAGAATGGACTTAGAGGGTATTATGCTAAGTAAAATAAGTCAGACCAAGAAAGACAAATTACCTCATGGTATCACTTATATGTGGAATCTAAAAAAACAAATTAAAATAGATGAACAAACAAAACAAAAACAAACTCATAGATACAGAAAACAAACTGATGGGTACAGGGTGGGAGGGGCTTGAGGAGGAGGGCAGAAAAGGTGAAAGGGATTAAGGGTTATAGATTGCTAGTTATAAAAACAGTCATGGGGATGTAAACTACAGCATGGAGAATATAGTCAATAACATTGCAATAACTATGTGTGGCGTCAGATGGGTACTAGACTTATCAGCACAATCACTTTGTAAGGTATATAAATGTCTAATCACTATGTTGTACACCTGAAATAATAATATTGTACAACTATAGCTGAAAATATTTTTTTAAAGGTGGTAGAAACATTAAACAAACAAACAAACAAAAAGGTAATACAACTGGGTCATGATGAAACAGAATTCCTAGCCCACAGTAGCAGAGTCACTGTTCAAGTATTGTGCGTCCCCTACTCCCAAGAAAATCTATCCCCCAAACCCAGTTTGGCACAGTGGGATTAATGGCCACCTTTCACACTTGCTTGAATGAAACTTAGGCAAACACTTAACCCCTTAATCTCTTCATATAAATATGAGCAGGATGACAACAGAATCGATCTTATAGACTGTGCCATATGTTTCAAATATATGGACATACTTAGAATTGTGCTTGACAGAGAAGCACCAGGGGGATATCAGTTGGCATTCATGAACATCATCATATATGGGAAGCTAGTAGTTCCATCACACACAGCACTCCATACTCATACTCTTCCCCATGCAGTGCCTGGACCTTTTCATAAAACCCTCAACATTTCTGCTTAAGAATTTTCACTGTAGAAGAATCTAAGACCTGTGTCTAGAGAGGGTCTCAATGGCATCAAAGCTTTTGTTTTACAGAATAGAAAGCCAGGGAATACGCTTTCATGTTTTTACAATAAAAGAGTTGGCAGGATCTGGAGAAAACTGTTCCTCTCTTTAGGGTTGAGTCTCAGACACAAAGCAATTGAAACTTGGCTTCATTAGAATTCTTTTGACCACCTAAGATCATTTCTCCATATGCTTAAGCAAGGCAAAATCTGCAGCAGAGGAGTCAGGATGACAGAAGTTGAAACATAAAGACTATTATTTTAACCCTAAACTGGCAACTAAAAAACCCCCATTTATGCTGTCCTAAGTAGATCTGGCACTCACGCCCAGAGATTTGGGACTTGGCTGCAGTTAATTCCAGAAGGTGGAGCTGAGGCTTGTGAACCTCATCGATCCTCGCTAGATGGTGCCAAGCAGGCCCAGCACTCATCAGCTCACTCAGAGACATCACTAGCTCCCTGTAGAGGCATGATTTTCACAGCCCAGGACAGCCCAAAATGAGAACAGAAACTATTTTCTGTTACACTAACATAAAAGAGTTCCTTCCAGATGGTGTTCCATGCAATATGTTAGTCCTTTTCTATAGCCTTCCTGAGGCCAGAGCTATGCATCCCTCTTCTCTTTTTCTCTAACCGCCCATGGTTCTAGCCCTGCATCTTGAACACTGTGGGTGTTCAATAAATATTTGCTATACATGTAAATGACCGATAATCCAAAGGCCACCTTGGGTGCAATAACTGCTGGCTGATTATCTCTGAATGAGATTTTCCCTCCTGCAGTCTGTTCCAAAATAAGATTAGAAACAGCCTCCAAAGGCACACTAGAGGACCATGGCCAAGAGAATCCTGGCCCTGACTTCAGCATTCGACATCAGTGGGACCTTGCCTTGGAAGCCGGACAGAGAATCTATACGAAAAGTGGAGCCAAGCTATTGTCTGATGAGGCCCTCAAGGATGAAGGAAGAAGGAGTGCCAGGTTGGCTCAGCTGTTTGGATCCCTTCAAACCATCCCTTCCTTGATTTGTCAGGTTAATCACAGCTGCCTAAATCCTCCTAAAATTGGGAAATAAAAGCACTGAAGCACTGCTCCATTATCCCATTAAGGATACATCCTATTCCTATTTCTATTCCAGCAGGCAGATAGAAGTACTCATTCATAACCTTTAAAAAGTATTAATTAAGGTCTAGACACTCATCTTAATTCTTCTCGGTACCTTGAAAACCACTGCAAAACTGCCCTTCTAAGCTATCACCATGACAGCATTCCCTCAAGATTTAGAATTCAGTGGCTTGTCTCCTCTCAAAATGAGGACAGAGGTATTCTTGATTCAGCTTTCTGGACACTTTATATTCACTTAGGCACACGTGTTTCAGCATTTTTCTACTTCAAGTGGCCTCAACACAACTGTTTTGTGCCCACATAGACATTTTGGCAGCTCAGAATCTAAACTCTTTCTATATTTAGTGCATTCCTATCTGAAGAGCTTGCTATCAAAGTGAAAAATGCTAGATATTTGCTTTCCTGTCATTATTTATGTCTAGGCTCAAGCTTATAACCAAGCAAAAAGGAACCCATCCACATTGCACTGGATTCAGGATCTAGGGACTCAAGCAAAATAGAATAAAGGGTTCCTTCCCTCTTGCTTTCTCTCTCTCCCTCTCTTATGCTCCCTCTCCCTCTCTCTCTCATATGCATATGCGCATGCGCGCGCGCACGCGCTCGCACATTTTCTCTCTCTCTCTCTCTCTCTCTCTCTCTCTCTCTCTCTGTCTCTCTGTCTCTCTGTCTCTTTCTCTGTCTTTCTCTGTCTCTGTCTCTGTCTCTCTCTACCTCTCTCTTTCTCTCACTGGTTTTTGGTAACAGCAGAGAGCAGTGGCTACAGGGTCGAGTCCTGGACAACAGTGATGTCAGCATTGGTTATAGTAGAAGCAATTTCCTGGTACAGAAGTCGTTCAAATGTTTGCCTCTATGTCATGGCAGCACCTGAAGACCAGTTATAATGCTTAGTTTGGGATGTTGCTTCTGGCAGCTTTGCCTCTGGGTTGGCACTGCAGCCCCTTCAAAGATTCTGTAGTTTGTTCTCATATCCTTTTGATACACTATTTTGCTTAATCGCTCCAGGCTGGTATGTATGATTTGCAACTGAGAACTCTGACTAAAGCAATAAATTTTCTGTAAAACATTCTTTTCTCCAAAATCTCCTTTCATAATATGTTGGGAGTCATTCTTACTGAATGCCCTACAGACAGGGTTAAATTTGCCTGAAAGCTAGAAGTTTGCAGAGCAGGTGGGCTCTGTACTGAAAGAGGAAGTTTGGCTTAATGGATAGTCTGTTGCAGAAGAAGGAAGTTTGGCTTAATGGAAAGAGTTAAACGTTCCTTGACCCAAGGAATAAGAAACAGAAAACAGGAACAAGGATGTTTTGAGAGAACTTATGTAAATGGCAGCAATTGTTTGCATGTCTGTGGGTTTTGCTTTTCATGCACATCCTACAGTATAAATGTGCTGTGCTTAATAAACTCGGGGCGCACAGTATTCACTGTTAGCCCTCCCAACTCTATCTTTTGTCTCTCTCTATTTTTTCTCAATCCTCACTCCACCTCCTGGGAAATGCTCGATCTTAGCTGGCTGGCTCTGGCAATAATAGTGATCATTTTGGACCCCAATGAGCTGAGTCTAAATCTTTTTTCGGGGTACAATTTTCAAACACCCAGACAGGCACATTGAGGTGGTTCAAGTGAAGCCCACGCTCACCCAGCTAATGAGTAGCAGAGCCAAAACTTGGATCCAGGTTTTATGACTCGAAATTAAGTATTCTTCATATTATTCGATTTCTCACAGAACAAATAAACAAATCCCTCTTGAGTTAAGCCAGCTTAAGAAAATGTTAAATTTTATATTTTCTTGAAATAACTTTAATATTATAAGTATGAGCTACACATCCTCACCAAATGAAATTCTTACATGTTGTTTCTTGTGTCATACAGTGTAGACCTTTATTCATATATACAGTTTTACATGCCACTCAAGGCAAAGCTTGTACTAAATCTACAAAACCTTTTTCCTACTCATAGCTAACTGGCTACTCTGCAATGTGCAATTTCTGCTCCAGCCCATGGAGTTATATTATTATTAAGGATAACTTGTATCTGTTCTGAAGTCTATTTATGACAATTGTAGTTGTTACTGCAATTTTGTAATTTAATAAAATATTGGAGAAATCCAATAAAATACTAATATAAAAAGAATTTACTGTTTTGAAAAGACTCAACAGAGGCAAATTGGTAAGAAATTAGGAGGTTTATAACCATAAAACTGCAAAACTTAGAGAAATGTAAAAAGATTCTGTTCTCAGAATCCTTTCTAACTATATTTGTTCTCGATCTCATTAAAGGCTTTGACACTGTCAATTTTGGAAGATGCATTGTGGATATGGTTTATATAAGAAAGAAAAAGAGATATTCCAAACAGCAGAAGAGCTCCTAAAGAATGCCCTGACCCCATATCAAAATACTAGAGAATAAATATGCATACACATGCTTTAGAGTATATTTAAATAAGTTGTGTAAGTTATCATGCATCCTTTTTTATGACTCTCAACTTTTAGCTGATTTCTTAATTAATTAACCACCTCCTGGATCTAGTCATATCAATAGTAGAACAGTTGTTGTACTTCTATTCGTGATCATTTTCCTGGCAGAGAAAACCACTTGTTCTGGATGATGCGGTTATGGGACAGGCTTGATTATCTGTGGCTTCTATCAGGATTCTGTTGATCTAGAGTCTGTAGACCATTTTTGCTGTATAAACCAAATTCTATGAGGTAGATTCACCTTCTTATTCACAAAGAAAAGAACCAGAAATTCAGTACTTGCAGGTAAATTTCCAGAGATTTAGCTCTCTTAAAGAAATTGTTCATTTATGTTTTGCCCTATGCAGAAACATAGTCCTGACACAGCACTTGACGATGTAACATTTACATCCAAACCAATCTAAATATATTAGGTTTAGAATTTGAAAAAAAGTGGCAGCTTTTGTGAACGTCTGTAGAAGATGGGGATTGGGCAAGAATATGCCCAATATACCTACTAGAGGCCATTTTTCATGCAAATACATGACAATTCAGAATCTTCCTCCAACATAATCATCCATTCTTCCACATTTAAAACTTACTAATTGAGCACCTACTCTTATGTACTGAATGTTTGTGTCCTCTTCCCTCCATATTCATATTTTGAAGTTCTAATCCCCAACATGATGATATTTAGAGGTGGAGCCTTTTGGAGGTAATTAAGTTTAGATGATGTCATGAGGAATGGAGCTGCCATGATGATATCAATGCCCTTATAAGAAGAGAAAGAGACATGAGAGTTCCCTTTCCTCATCTCTCTCTCTCTGTATCTATCTCTCTCCATGAGCATGCCAAGGAAAGCGTGTGAGCACACAGCAAGAAGGAAGCTGTCTGCAAGCCAGGAAGTGAGACCTCATCAGGTACTAAATCTGCTGGCACCTTGATCTTGGACTTCTACCTCCAGAACTGTGAGGTATAAATGTCTGTTGCTTAAGCCACCCAGTCTGTGGTATTCTGTTATAGCAGCCCAAATGGACTAAGACACCTACTTCATGCCAAAAACTATTCTAGACATTAAGGTACAAGGGTGAATAAAACAGAGTTCTGTTGTCATGGAGGTGTAGATTCTAGTGGGATCATTTATCCTCCTTACCAGTCTGTGAGCTCCTGGAGGATACAAATTGTACCTAATCATCTTTGTAGTTCTAGCACTTAGCACAGTGTTTGGCACAATGTGAATGTTTAGTGAATTAAATATAATTGAATCAAATCAAATCTAATCTAATTTTCAGAGAGTAAGAGCTCACCAAACTTGGTAGTTATTTTTCTATCGTATTAGAGGTTCAGACTGCTCCCTATTTCTTGAAATTTAATTTGAAATATATAACAACCTTGTTTGAATTACGCCTCAACTGCACAAAGACAATTCTATTTCCCAAGGAGGATTTTTTTTTTTCCAGAAGCAGACCTCACTTCAGAAAATTGAATTCCAAAAGATTATATCAGGGTTTCAAAAACAGTTCTTAAATATAGCATGTTTACACACAGGAAACTTGGTTCCTGAGAGGCAGTTCCAAAGTAAGCAATGGAAATAGTCAAAGATCAAGATAAATAACAAGGGAATTTCATCCGATCATAGCATAAAGGAATAAATATTAAATCTCCACAAACTATATAAACATCCTGAACATATATGTATATATTGATATTAATCATGTTGTCTTCTTCCTACGACACCCACTATTAGAACTTAATATTTAAAATACTATTTTTTTCCAGTTCATAGATATTTTTAACACAGAAACTTTAATTTAAAATATTCGAATGCCTAATTTGTGCCAGGCATTGTACTAGGAACTCCAAATGGTTTTAGGATGGAGCATCATCCAATTTTCATACTAATTCTTCCCTTAAGGAAAGAAAATAGATAAATGTTCTCTTCTAAATCTGCTTCCACAGACTAGACTTTTCAAAGCTTGTGAGAATAAAGTTGCCATATATTTCTCAGCTCCTATGTACTTCTCCAACACTCCTAAAAGGAAATTACTTTCTTAAAACAGTATAAGAAAAGTACCTTGCCTCTATAGTCTGTTCTGAGATGTTTTCTAGAACTGGCACCTGTGCAATTTGCTTCTAGAACTGAAGAAAGGATGCCTGGGAAGGCTGAAGAAGAAAGGAAGATCTGGTCTCCCAGGCAACTCACCAGGAGAAGAATAAAGATGAACTTTACATAGAAGCACTCATCTATGCTTTAATAAGTAAAGGAAACTTCAGTTTTAACAATATCATTAGTGCTATTCTTATGTTGGTCCCAAAAAATAGTAGGCCTTGGAAACTAGTACTAAAACTTTTAAGAGGTGACACAACACCAAACATCCAAATGACAAACTTTAATTTATAGTAGATCATTTAGATCTTGCAAAGATGTAAATAAAATACATTGATCTACAGAAGTGTCTTCTTCAAGCAGATAATTAAGTAGCCATAGAAGCACTGAAGTCTAATGCTCTGGGAGAAGACAGGAGTGGTGTGGGGAGTTGAATTTAAGTTTCTTTAATTATCAGGAAGATAAATTATCAAGAAGAAAAACAGAATACTGGGTCTCAGAATAAACTCTAAGACATGGATGTCTGTTTGCCTGAGCCTTTAGATGGCTTGTCCAGTTTGTATTCTTTCAGGAACATAATAGCAAAGAGTGAACATCATTCATGCCCTCGGGACAACTGCCAGCCCATCTCTAAAGACCCTCACTATAAGAAGTTAAGCACAAGGACAAAGACAAAGCGAATGGTATTTGCTTTCATGAAATGCTTTCATGAAAAAAAAATAAAAAATAAAAGTGGCTTTCCCATTGTGCTCTTTTTCCTCCCTAAATGCACGGCTTCTCCTGGATGGAGCTGTTTTATAACTGTACTTGCAGAGAGAGGATACTTTGCTGGCCCCAAGAGAGTTCTTGGAATACTGAGAGAATATGTTAGGAGACAGAACCCAAAAGAGGAGCATCTGGTTGCCCTAAGTATAATGCTTGAGGCAGAGAAATCACCATAAATAGCTTTAACAGAGACCAAATGTGTCCACTTCAATCCAATGTTTTATCACCCACCTAGGGAATTTATCAGGGTGAAGGGAGAAAGGGGAAGGTGAAGTCATTTTAGCAATACACGGTTCATAACTCTTTTATTAGGACCAATAGGTCAGGGTCTTTAATAGCTGTAAGATGGAAAGTTAAAGTCTTTGTCATCCAGCCACATTTAAAGAATAAAAACAGAAAACTGAGAAAGGAAACTAGTCTCTCCAAAGGCTTGGGGGAAGAGTTGTATTTAAAAGGTGATTTGGAGATCGCTTTATAAGTTACATAATGACTAACCACTATGCTGTACACTTGAAACTAATACACTATTGAATATTAACTCTAATTGTATGTGCTTCTTTTTGCTTAATTGAAATGAACTTTTGTTGACAAAAAAATATTATAACTAAAATTTACCAAGTTATACAATATTCTGATGCTGATAAATTAGAGGTGTTCTTATTCTGTCTCCAAGGAAATGAATAGAGAACTCTAGTCTTAGAAGAATTAGCATATACTAAAAGTAAAATAATAGGCTTGTTCACCAAAGGAACACAATTATCAAACACACTGATTTACTGAATTAACCAAAAAAATAACAGTACATAGATGTCTATGCAAAAAGTGCTTGAATATTAAAGGGTTATATGTTTTATTTAAATAGTAATAAGCAACCATGTGACATGAATAATGAATATTTTAGTAGAACTTTTAATACATGTCACTCTGAGAAGATAAGAGGAATGCCATACATAAAAATCAATGGACTGAATTCCAGTGAAATGCATTAGCAAAGGGAAATTTAGGTATTGCATGGAGGGCCCATAAGATCAATCACTGGAATTTTATCTTGATAGAATGGCAGAAAACACCAATGTGCCACTAGTCCTGGAGACTTTGACCCATGTCTTGGCATCACCAGAATTCTCTTGCTTTGGAAAATTACTCTGAACTGATATGTGAAATTTGACCACAGTAACCTCTGCACTCTCCTCCCTACTTCCTTACTTGATTTGGTTTTAACTGCTCTGAATCCAGTCTTCAGGGAAGTCTTTAGATGTCTTTTAGACTAAGTTGCATATACTTCATCTTAAATAATATTGCATAAATGGAATAATCAAATATAAATAAGGCCTGGCATATGGACAAAACTGAGGGTTCTATCTTATTTTGTCTTGCTAACTATTCTTTTCAGATCGAATTGTGTGCAGGCAATTTAAATCAGAAATAGTTTTAGTGTTTCCCCTGCTGCTATTCCACTATTCTTATAATGAAAGAGCTAACTGCCATCTTCATCAGCACATTACAGCCCACAAACAACCCAAACCTTACTACAGATGATTGATTGAGCCACTAAAGACATCAAAGTCCTATAATTGAGCTGTCTGAACACTATCAAACGCCCACAAAGATGTGATGGGGAAAAAACTCAGACCTATCTCATCAAAAATAAACTTGTTTAATTGGGATCACCAGTCTCCTTGTTTTTGTCTCACCCTCTCACCCACTATGTCAAGTCCTACCTCTGCCTTGTCCCGACAAAATTTTTTTATTTAATAAAGGGCCAATACCTTGACCAGCATACTCTGGATATACTGTGTATACTTCCCATTATTGAACACATACCCCTAACTTCTTCTGACTCTCTGGCAGCTGCCTTTGGTCTCTGCACCAAACCTGCATCAGCTGAATAACAATTCTACAAGGCTCTCTGACCTCTACCACATCTGATACTTTTCCTTCTAGATTATCATGCTGTCCTTCATTGCAAATGCCAACTATAATTCATCCCTTTTGCTTAAGCCACAGAAAGCCAGATATCTTGAAAGCAGATGCCAGCATTTTGAGCTGACTGCAGACGTATAAACTGCTGCCCAACCACTTACTTCCACCCATTCCTCCCCCGCTCTTCTGAGCTGCCAGTCAAGAGTTGGAACTCGTTTTGTGCCTGCATGTTTCTATTCTTAATTAAGTAATTACAGTAAATGTTGTTTTTGTTAAAGTAAAGCCAGTATTAGCCACACAGTTATAACTGGGTTTTGATGATGTGTCTTCATCTGAGAATGACAGTCTCTGAAGTGTATTCTTATCACCTTGGAAAGGGCATACAGAAAGATTGGGGGTGACAGAAATGTTCTATAACTTGGTTAGGGTGGTAGTTACCTGGATGTACACATGCACCAACAAACTCTGCTTAAAATTGATGCAGTATATTGTATAAAAATGTACTTCATAAAGGTGATTGTAAAAAGATAGCTATAGATAGGTAGATAGATAGATGGATAGATGCATATAAAATGAAGCATCAGCTGACTGCAAAACAAAATCGCCCAAGTAACAAATCATTTGAAATTTTTTAACTTTATACCCAGGATTAAATTCCCTAAACTGATACAATTTGGAATTTTCATTTCATTCAAAAATTGTTAGTGCAAAATTCTAAAGGGCCAGCATGTCATCTAAGCCCTGCCAAGTGTTTGATCACACAGCATGAATTATTACCTCGACACAACTATAGGAAAAGCAAGCAGCCTAATTTCCCCTATATACACACTGCTGGAGGCAAGAAACTAGGTTTCAACTGAGAATTTCCGAGAATCAGCATTTTCCACAATTCTCACTTTGTGTCTAGGGAGGGATTCCAAACCTAGGGGCAGAAAGCTAAGACATGTGAAGAAAACTCTCTAATATAACCTTTATAGAGCAAAACAGCATTTGTTTTCTTCACTGTGCAAGGATATCTTGAAGGTGAGAGCCAAGCTCAGCTGCTACTTATAAATCAAAATAACCCTTTCATTTTTACCTAACAAAGAAGAGAAAGGGGAGAGAACAAGGTTACAAGGTGGTACTCTTACCTAATGGGAATACTAGAAGGAATGCCATTGTTGGCAAAATGTGCAAGGTATATAAATCACATGGGTTAGGTTAGAAGCGACAGTGTGCACAATTAAGTAAAAGATTGGGAAAGCATGATTCTTCTTTGACAGAGTTGAATTGTTCAATATAAACCCTGGGAAGGACTAATATGAACAAGAAAAAAACTAAAAAAGATCTGGAATGAGGTATAGCTTCTGAATATCAGATGTTACAGAGCAAAGAAAAAATACCATGAATTATTCTGTTATAATCAACTCTTGATTACTCAAATTAGTAATAAGTAGGAATGCACATAAATTCTAAAGTAGTTGGTAATTGAGAAACAATATGTTTAATTTCAGAGAGTTCTCTATCTCTCTCTCTCTCTCTCTCTCTCTCTCTCTCACACACACACACACACACACACACACACACATTTATACTCCCCTGGTCTTAACATTCTTTACACTCCATCCTATTGTTCACAGTGTGGATTCCAGCTAAAAGCTGAAGTGGAAGAAACCAGGCAACAAAAGACATGCATATATGTTCCTTGAGAATTCATTGTATTTTTAGGATGGATGTTGACAAATGACTTTAAAGTAGCCAAAGGAGAGTGAAATCGTTCCTTGAAAATTATGTTCTTTTGCTCATGTGAGCTAATATATTATAACATTTAATTTGATTTAACAAGCTGGCAGCTTCTCAGCTCTACATTAAGAGGCATTTCTAAGTCAGTTGTACTAGGTCTTCATCAAGGAATTTCTTGGCCATTCAAGGGACTGCTGCCTAACCAATCAAGTTAAGAGATCAATCTAATTGAGTACACTGTGTCCTTTCAAAGATTTATTTTAAAAAGACACTTCCAAATGTTAGCATTTAAATATTTAAAGACCCAAACATTTGTCATATATACCTATCTTCCTTAAATTACTTACCTCCAAATTTATGTACCCATATTATAATGCATAAGTACGAATATATGCCAGGCATGGTAAAGCACTCTGCGTACATCAGCTCAAAACAACTCCATGAGGTAGATATTGTTATATCATCATAGACAAATAAACTGTGGTTTATAGAGATAAGTAACAAACACAAAGTCATATAGCTAATAAATGGTGGAGCCAGAATTCAAATTTAGATCTATTCACACAGCTAGGGAGAGCAAAACCAAATCTTGATGCCCAATAACATACCAATCCAATTAGGACATTAAGAATACCAAAGGCTGGAACCTCACATGCACTGCAAAGAAATTACTGTATACTGTACTTTGTTTCATTAGAAAAGCCAGTAAGTCAGAACGGCTGAGAACACAGACTTTGTGGCTAGACCACCTGCTTTCAAAATTCACCTTTGTTACTTAAATAGTTGTGTGACTTTGAGCAAGCTACTTAACTTCTCCATGCCTCAGTTTCATCATCTATAAAATAGGGATAATAATATTACTTAACATATAAGGTTTTTATAAGGGTTATGTTTATGTGTGATAGTGGTATTGTGAGAATCTTTTTTTTAAGTCTTTATGTTTTCAAGATGCATACTGAACTATTTACAGAAAAATGTTTATGATATTATTAGTGGGGTAGATGGCTATCGACAAAAACCAGCCATGAGGGAATATTAGTTCAAACTGAGTATGTGGAATTCATATACTCTACATACATAGGGACTCTTGTTTGTGTTTGGAGTTTTCCATAATAAACCGTTTTTCAAATATTTTATGTAAAACATTTTAAATTATACCTAGCACTAAATTATAGTGAGTACCATATAACAATATTGTTACAGTGAGAGTTGCATTTTCAAAGCATTTATGTGAACCTATATTAGTTTTATTTACATTTAGCCTTTTTTATTTCTAGTAAATAAAAAAGTAAACAATAAGAAATGTATTATCTAAATCTATCATTGGCTTAGAAGAAAATACATCTAAGTAAGGAACTGTTATAAAAGGAAATGAAAAACTAATCTATTATTCAGATAAGTGTTAGGGTAAAAAATCTGATTAAGTGTCCATGTCCTAGGAGTAAAAGATTCCTAGTCATGATGAGAGAAAAAAAATTTAATTGATGTTTATATACACAATCTGAAGTAAGTGGCATAATATAGTAGAAAGAGATTAAGGTGTGGTGTCAAATAACAAAATAGTAATAATAATAATAATAGCTCACATATCTTAAGTAGATATTATGTGAGACATTGTTACAAGAGGTTTTACATTTATTATATCATTTAATCCTACTAACCACCCAACCTCTGAAGTAGACATAATAATAAGTATCTCCATTTTAAAAGTATAAAAACTTTAGCTGAAAAAAATTAAGTAACTAAGGCCTGCCATATAATACTGACACTATATTTTTCTTCCTCAAACATAACTGGCTCAAGGAACTGAGGCATTTCAAAGTCTATAGCAGGCTCAGATAAATGACATGCCCATCATCATTCAACCAGCTCGTTTAATGCAGAAACCTACATACCCACGCCAACAGTCTGACTTCGGAGCATCACTCACAACCATATTGCTGCAGAAGACCTGGGTTCAAGTCCTGGCCATACATAGGCTTAAAATATTATACAAGTGGCCCAACTTTTAGCCCATCCTGAGTCATTTCCATTGCTTCTTCTTTCCTGGCTTTTTGCTGCAAGCTGTAGATGGCGCCCTCTTTTGCAGACCTCAGTAGCTCTGGGTTTCAACAGTTATGACATGGAAGGAAAGATCTCAGGAAACTTAGGATCACCTTGTGGTTGTTGTTAGATATTGCCAGTGACTTGACTGCTTGTCAATACATGGCTAAAGCAGAGGCTGTCAACCCTGACTGCTGGTTAGATCCATCAAGGGAGCTTTTAAAAACTACAAATGCCCAGCCCCACTCCCGGACCAATTAAATTGAAATCTCCAGGGATGGAGTCTGGGCACTGGAATTTTTTTAAAGTTTCCTAGAAGATTCTATGGAATCCAGTGTTGAGAGCTGCTAAGCTAAACGATAGGAGAAATCTATAGTTGAGCATGGGGATTTAATAAAAGCCAAATAACCTAAATATTGAAGTAAACGCTTTAAAACAATGCTTTCCGATATACTATATTCTACTTCTGTTTATTCTGAAAATTCTAAAGTTAAATATGTTAGTATACTACTCATAAATTTACAAGTTATGCATACATGTATATCTACATTTACATAAACACATATGTGATAAGTATGCTTGTGTGAGTGCCGGAGCCAGCCAGCTAAGCGGGAACAGTTCCCAAGATGGGGAGTGAGGATTGAGAAAAAAAGAGGGAGAGAGACAGAAGATAGAGTCAGGAGGGCTAACAGCGAATACTGCACCCCAAGTTTATTTAGCACAGCATATATATACCGTTGGAAGAGCACGAGAAGCAACACCCACACATATGCAAATGATTGCTAACATTTACATAAGTTCTCTCAAAACATCCTTGTTCCTGTTTTCGCCTCTTATTCCCTGGGGCAAGGAACATTCAACTCTTTCCATTAAGCCAAACTTCCTCCTTCAGTAAGGAGCTATCCATTAAGCCAATCTTCCTCCTTCAGTAATGAGCCCACCAGCTCTGCAAACTTGTAGCTTGCAGGCAACTCCAAGCCTGTCTGCAGGGCATTCAGCAAGAATGGCTCCCAACATGTGAGTACATTATTTTTACTTTACTATAGTCCTATATTTTATGCATCATGTTTTTAGATAAAATTAACATTGAAATGTCAGTAGTACTTCCATTCTACCACCACACACATACACACACACACACACACACACACACACACACACACACTTCATGCCCATGCTCAGTAAGTTTCACCTTTGCATCTTTCTGAGATTGAAGAATACAAGAAGTTATTTGAGCTGCTGACAAATAAAAATGTCTTGACTCTGGTTATAGTCACCATCCAATCTGAACCAAGGATATAAATGCCTTAAACTCTGCTGGTTTCCTATTGTCATTTAAACTGGAACATTTTAATTTTTATAGCAACTTCTGCCAAATTTTTACACAGGCATGTGTTTAATGATTTTTCTTGTGTCACACAAAAAATTTAATGTGCACAACTTAAAGAAAACAAAAGCAATAGCATTAAGATATTTAAAGTAAATTGAACATTCTTTCCACATTTTTCTGGATGACTTACCACCATAAATTTTAGCTTTTGCACAATGCCATTTGTTTCTCCCAACTGTTTCTATATGGTACAATAATTACACGCACCATTGAATTCAAAAGGGTTATTGAAAGGTTAGCTGAACAGAACAAATATAAGGAAATGTAAAGAAAAATCTGCCATTGGGTCTCTGTTGGTACATAAATAAAGATAAGTAAACAGAAAATTCATGGAAAGGAAGGAAGACACCATGATTTTGTTCAGGTTACATTTTAAACAAAGCTCTACATTAGAAGACCTGCATCTAAGCCACCTTAAAAACAGTCTAATTTTGTCATGTCTGTTTTTCTTTACATAAGCAATAGAGAATCACAAAATGATATTAAGAAAATGTGCTTGAATACTATTCTAATAGCATATAAGGACAGATGGACAATTTATACTACAAAAATTAAAAATAAAAATAAACAGGATTGGTTGGTCTGTTCTCATCAACCTGTGAGCAATTTGACTCTGAGCACATTCTTTCTAATACTCTCGGTTTGTCTTAGTATCTTAGATATTTAGAGCTGAGAAGACAGATAAAGCCTAACTAGTACAAAAGCCAGTACGTGCCAAGAAAACCTCAACAGCCAATACACACAGATTTCACTTCTAAATCACTCTCTGCCCTTCCCTGGCAAAGCCAGGAAAGGACACCACTGTGAGTTTCCTTGCACTCTGCACATACTGTACTTTGGGGATCACTTTTCAGGTTGCCCTTGGTGTTCTTTTTCCTGTATCAAAACATGGCATGTGCAAGGCGGGGTAGATGAAAAAGCAGAAAAAAAAAAAAAACATATTATTATTTGCCTTGACCTTAGCTCCCCTATGAAAAGCCCAGTACACTTCAAATGTATTAATGCTAAATTTCTAAATAGATTCCTGATAGATTAAGAACTAAAGTTATCTCATTGCCAAATAAAGTCTTTTGCATTGAAATGTGATAGGTCGTTGCTCAAGCAGCTTGTTGCCAGAAGGCTACATACCACTTCCAGCAGAAAATTGGTTTTGGGAACTCACCCAACATCCCAGATACAAATTTCTCCAACTCTCTGCAACAGGCCAAGGCCGGTGGGATTCACCCCTGATCCAGTCAATAGAGACTTAAATTGCCTTCAAACTTAAGAACCCAAACTAACTAAACTAGATTATTCCTCAAATGCCAAAAACTGGCATTGCTTTATGGGGCATATCTATTTCTTCAGTGATTTTATTCTACAGAATTGTACATGACTACAGAAAATACTCCTTAATTAAGCCACAGTAGAACTGAATTTAAGCTATCACCTGGGAACATATATTCCACTATTACTCAAGAATGCAATTTGCCACTAGTGGGCATGAATCGCTTTGTTCTATTAAATATATGTTTCCCAAAAGTTCTGTGCCAGTTTTGTCTTCATGAAAGTACCACTCATGTGTACTTGGTAGTTAGAATTTGAATATGAATAAAGAAATTCATGATTTGATGATGTTTCCAAAAATGGACATTAAAATTTATTTTTGTTTTTTTAAAATTGTACCTTTTGATGCAGATTTGACAATTATTAAGCCTACTCTTAATGAGGCCAGCTGTTCAAATCATGCAGCTATCTAAGGTAGAAACATGACCAGCTTTCTTGCTTCCTTATGCCTCTGTTTAAAGGAACAGAGAAAGTACATGAAAAAAAACAAAACATCTAAAGAATGCAGATTCCTCCATGGAAGATGACATGTCTTTAGAGCTAACTCCTAGGGTTTTGTCCAAAGCTGCCAAAGAGATCACTTTTCCACCTGAAGGGAAGGAAGCAACTTAAAAATGAAAGAATCATGAGAGATCCCTGCTCAAGCTCCAGTCCCCCATAAAACTGTTAAGGTTTTTCAGTCTGTTTGTTTGTTTGTTTGTTTGTTTGTTTGTTTGTTTTATAAGCATATAGAACTTTAAAGAAAATCTAAAACGTGAAATTCAAATGTCTAAATCAGATCAATCAAGAGGCATGGTTTTTTTTGTTGTTGTTGTTGTAGAAATGGAACCTTTGCTTTGCTAAGCTCTTCACTATAGTTTTCTCCAAAATAATGACCTCCCTTATGATTAATAAATTTTCTATTCAGGTGCAACTTTCAGGGCCATTTCTACTGCATTAAGCTAAGTATGTGTCTGTACTGTTGACTCCACTGAATTTTAACTCTCTTACTATAATTAGGAGCAAAATGAAAAATGCTAAATATCCATAGACAGCTCACAGCAGCTCTCTATAAGCTGTGGGCATCTCTGCCCAATTCTGTGTTCAGTAAATAAAAAATCTGATTATTGATCCACAGTGGACTAATGCAGGGGAATGTGAGGAAGGCATGAAGACAAGCTTGCTTAGGACTCACCAGTTGCTTAGAACAAAAAATAATTACACAGTAAAAGGCCCAGGGCTCTATGGTAGCTTTCTATGTACCTTGGAGCCTAGACCTGAGCAGCTTAACTTCCTGTATAGAAAAAGAAAAAAGAGGATACTCCACTTTGTAATGGAAGTTTAGGGAAGCCATCCCAATGCCTCCAGTTTGTACCAGGCATAGGGAACACAGAGCAGTGACAATGATACAGGGCATCCAAGACTACATTAGGCAGGGGTTGCTTGGGTATCCCCAAGTTCACCCATAGAAGAGGAATGATTAAGGCAGTTTCATAGCTACCACATGGAAGAAAGAAAGCCTAAGGGGATATGTGGGAGAAGACAATTGGTAGAATCAACTAGGAAAAAAATGGCACATCTGTACCCCTGGGCTGGTGTCATCAGGAGATACATCTGTCAAGTGGAGCATAAAAATGGGAAAACACTACATGAAAGCTGCTGTTTTGGCCAATTTTTCTCAGAACTCTCCTAATCCAAAACCCTAATGACAGAGCAAATAGCTGAATCAAAAAACATGCACGTCCACTACCCACCTAGGGGTCACTAGTCACTGCGACTGTTTGTGTATGGGAATAATTGCCCGGCTCACAGCATGTTAATGACAGTATTAAATGAGGTCCATTATTTCACTCTAGCAAAGAGTTGAAAGGATTAGTAATTAGTAGAGTCCTGATAAATCCATACTACAACTTCAATTGGTGCTTATGTGGGGAATAGCACATTTAGGGTCTATTTGGCATCATTATATTCCTCATGGGCTTCTTTATAATCTTTATCCATCCAACCTATGGGTAGGGTTGATACAAACCTATTGAACCTGACAATGACCCATTTGTCATTCCTTGATAAATCTAACTGGTCTTGCATTAATTAAAGACACAGCATGTGAGTTATCTAACATCCAAGTCTATGACCAAGCTATCCTATTATTGTCCTAACTCCACTGTGGTTCTCCAAAATTCAGGGGATGCACACAAACAAGAATAGATTAAAAACATGGTTGCTATTCAAACTGACTTTGCAAGTGACCAGAGAATTATAATAGACACATACATATGTGTAATAAATTGAAATAATTAATTTTATTCATGTAACAAAATATTTCTTTTCTTAAAACCCAATTCCTGAGGTATGAATAAAAGTTTGGGAATAGGATTTGTTTATATTTTCATTATTCATATCCTTGGCTCCATTTATATCATTGGAGTTAACAAAAATATTTAAGACAGGAAACATTTGTAAATTTTTTGAAGTTTATTGGTCCAGTGTTTTAAAAACATATTATCTAATACATTTTGTGTTGGGTTAATGGTGAAATATTTTGGCATAAAGAACAAAAGAAATTTTGCCTAAGGCTTCTCTCATTTGCAAAATGAACTAAAAAATAAAGGCCGACATTCTTCTTATTCTGTTATCCCATTATGGGCTCAATAGGCCAATAAAAAGTACCCAGCTGGGTACATGGATAGGGGGCCAATCGTAATGTATTCAATTTGAATCCTTTCAATTAATCACCTCCACTCAATAATTTCTAATTCTTATTTCATTTTGTCCCAGATAGACCCAGCCTAAATGATTGTTTTGGAAAAAAAGTGACTCTTCTACCAGTCAATCAAAATTTTTTCACTAGAAGATAAAAGGCAAGTGGATTGGATATGGAAATTTACTCAATTCCAAGAGAATTTGTTGTGACCTGCAGTAATTTGGTTTTACATCTGTGACCCATCTAAGCAGGATCCGCCACCCAGTCATTAAACAAATACAAAATTCTCAAACTATCTACAAATACACTATAGTCGCTTGAAGTAGAATTTTTAAAGAACATTTCTGTCTTATTGTTTTTTAAATAATACATGTATACTATAGACAATTCCGACAGCATCTACAAGCAAAAAGAAAAAGAAAATCATTTATATTTTCTTTGTACTTCTAAGAGAGATTTTGTGAACATTTTGCTCTCTAATTTTTCAGTCTTTTCTCCATGTGTGTGTGTCTGTGTATAAAATATTCTAGAGATCTGAGTGTTGGATTATTTTGCCCACATCACTTGTTTTAGCGGCACGAACCTATCTCCATCACACTTGTTGCAGATTCTCGAACAGAGAGACGGGACACACAGGCTATAAGCAGAAAGCAGTGTTTATTGATGCCAACACTGCCTCTGCGGATTCTTATCCAAAGGCTGAGCCCAGACTGTAATATAGCGGGCAGTTTTATACAGTCTCATACCTCCGCATTCCTACACAGCTACAGATATAGAAAAGGAAAAACATTGATTGGTTGGCAAGCAATGAGAAAACTGATGTCAGCCTGAGAGTCCTGGGAAGTGGGCAGGCAGTCAGGAACAAATTTGTTTCAGCAGGAAATGGCCAGGCAGGGTCAGGCTGCCACACACTAAGACCATCTCTGGTCTCTGTCCAAGAAAGTTTTTTGACTCAGAATCCTAAGTTTTGAGCTCATGATCTTTGTTTCTTCTCATGTCCAATAACTAATACAAAATTTCTTGCCTGGCTTCTGACCACTTTTCTTCTCATCCCTCTCCAAGCTTCTAGCCAAGGTTTTTTCCCACCTGTGAAGCCTGCTAGGCTTACCTTCCCCTGAACGCCTTTTTGGTACCAGTCTTCATCTAAGTTCCACCTTGCCCTCTGGTCTTCAGCCTCCTGCCCCACCAGGGCTTCCTGCCTCCATTATCTTTATTCTACCTAGATAGCTTTGTCTCTTGTTAGATCTCTCAACATTGTTAGTTAAAACTAAGTTTCCTTTTTTGGACCTTCCCATGGGTCTTCCTACTCTTCTGATGTCAGCCCTGTTTGTCTGTCCCACCACTCCACTTAACACAACCCACTTCTGACTCTTGATATTGTAGACAGTCCATTAAAGACTATTCAGCAGTTGAAGCCCAAGGAGATTTCTTACCTCTTTCTTTGAGATCAGAATGAAATCATTTGTGTAGTGCAGTATTTGAAAGCAGTTACCTGCACATTCATCACGTTCAATTATGCTAAACTTAATACAGTTGTAAAGCAAGCATAATTTTCATTCTTGGAAAGCAAAGCACAGATGCACAATAATTTATCATGTTCATCCCAGACAGAAAAGACTGCTGCATATTTTACGTTCAGGAAGTTTTGAATGATGTTGTAACGATTCACTGGACTTAGAAATAAACTTATAATTTTGAATAGGACACTCTCTACCTTGTTCTGATGTTGACCGTTCTGGTTCTATATTCTTATCTTGAGTCCAAGCCTCACTGTTCTTCCAATTGTAATAGTAACAAGTGCATTATAAAAGAAATTTGCATTTTTGTTTAGGAAAACAAATCAATAAATAACCTAACCTAACCATATAACCTAACCATGATTACCTGGAAGTTTTTATTGCTTCATTCTGGTTGACTATTGCTACTTAAAACTCATAATATATAATGTAAAAATTCTGGGAAGTCCAAAATTTAAACCTCTCAAGAGTTGTGATTTCTTTTCTGATACTTAACTCATCCACTGTGCTACATTGCTCGTAATGCCCAAAGCACTTATTAGGCAAGAGAAAACAAGGTAGGAAACCTCCAACGAAAGGCAAAGAGCAAGGTCAGGCAGGCAGACGAAGCACCAGCTCCCATCTCTTCTTCCAGCAGTTCTCCTCCTCTCATACATCAAATTTCCTCCCCTTAATGGACCATTTCTGTTAAGTAGTTAGTCAGTCATGAGCAACAGGAGCCAAGACCCAGCTCAGTAACCATAGAAACTTCTCTTGAAGACCTTTTTTAAGCATCTCCAAGAAATACCTCCCTTTTAAGGTTATAAATTACCCCAAATCCTAGAGCATTAAGGCGATAAAAGTTGCTGGCTAAACCAGCTACAAATGCATGCACAGAAAGTACTGCCTCTAACTTCAGCCTCATTATACTATCATTATAATATCATGACTATGCCTAGAAGTTTATGAATCTAATTATAACAGACTGAATTCTGGATAAGCACATGTGCAGTAGGCAAAAAGTTATATAGCAGCCAACTGTCAGTTAAGGTGACCTCACATATGGATCATCTAGGTCCTCCCATCATAGCCCAAATATAAACAGACCTTCCCATCTCTGTGTTGTTACAGTCTTCCTGGCAGGAAACATGCCCCTCCCTTTGGGGTGTATTATCTCTTCACCTCCTAAATTCCATGGGGCTGCAGCTTTCCTTCTAAAATGTACTTTCAATAAATCTTACTTTTTCTCATTCCTGGCAATCTATAGTTCTTTACTATGTCAGTAGGGAAGAACTGAGGATCAACACACAACATCACCATCCTCCTCCTCCTCCCCCATGTAGCTGGGATGATGCCAGATTTCACCTCACCCCAGTGGTGACATTTCCATTCACTTGCAACTTGAGGTATAGAATGATGATTTCAGCTTCCCTTATCCTTGCAACAACTCTTCACTTGCAAAACAAACACCCAACATACATACACACACATGCATACACACACACACACACACACACACACACTTATACTGAAAGAGAAAGAGAGAGAGAGAGAGAGAGGACAAAATATAAAACAAGTTGGGAAAATATATTGGAGAAAAAGGGTGAAAACCATATTTGGGACAACTCCTTCCCCACTTCCTACTGTAATCCCAAAGGGAGAGCAAGTGTCTGAGAAAATCTCCCCAGAAGTGTGATTGTGATTTGGATAGAGAGGATTGCCAACCACTTCTCTAGAGAGCAGCAGACTCAGTAGGATGTCTGGAAGAGCATGGGAGAAGAGTCAGCAGGGGGAAGGAAAAGAAACAGGGTTAGGCAGGGGTAGGCAGGGCTACACGATCATCACCTCCGATTTCCACACAATGAAATGCTGCGGGATTCTCGAACAGAGAGACCAGACACTGAGGCTATAATCAGGAAGCGGCATTTATTGATGCCAGCACCGGCTCAGAGGATCTTTATCCGAAGGCTAAGCCCCGATTGTAACATAACAGGCAGTTTTATAGAGTCTTGTCATTCCTATACAGCTACAGATATAAGGAAGAACATTAATTGGTTGGCAAGCTATGAGAAAACCGATGTTAGCCAGAGAGTCCTTGAGATGGGGGGAGGGCAGTCAGAAACAAACTCCTTCCAGCAGGAAATGGCCAGGCAGGGTCAGGTTGCCACAATACCAACCACATAAACAAACTCCTTTTCTTCCTTTCACTGTCAGGTAATAGAACCTTGAGCCCAATGAAATAGAAACAGGACCACAAATAAGAGAAAGAGAAGACTGAGAGGGGAAGCTGTGAACAGCTACATGAAGAAATAGGAATATGTAATTCCGATTGAATATTTACACAAAAGAAATATTTAGAATGTAGTTGACAAGAATACATAAATATGAAAAGATTATTTTCCACTGCCACATGAGAATAGAGGCTTAAAAAGGAATTAAATTCTGTTAAAGAAATAGTTTTGTTTTTTTCCCCATCTAATTTGTAATCATTTATCTAACTTCTTATGTCATGTATACACAGGAATCAGAAAGAAAAGAGCTGACCTGCTATGAAAAGGACTGAGAATTTAGACAACGAATAGGATGGAAATCACAATGACTGTATCTGGCAGAGGGAATGAGCCTGATTTAATACTAATTTTCTAGATCCGAGGTGAGGCCATGAGCAGGTTCTTTTCCACCTGGGAAAGTACATTTGACTCTTGAACAACACTGGAGTTAGAGGCGTCAGCCACCAGAGCTGTCAAAAATCCATGAGTAATGCCTAAATCGGCACTATACATCCGCAGATTCCAAACAGGGAACTGCAAACAGGTACACTTTGACATGAGAACACAGACTTGCCGGGTAGGACATGATAAAAGAACAAGCAGGGTTTAATTCCTCCTCACAGCTTCTCAAATTCAGTGGGAAAGAAGGGGAGTACCTCTAGCCAAAGAAGGAAGATAAATCTTTCTCAATGCTCCCAGTACATAACAATGATTGAGAAGTCAAGTTGGGGAGTAAGTGCAGCTTGGCAGCCACAGGTTCTCGAGAAACTGGGTTCTTTTATCACCAGTCAGCTGAAGGAAAGTCTTTCCATCAGCAGGAACCAGCAGGTGCAAAGCAATGGCATTGGTCAAGGATGAGTCTTACTGTCTAAAGCTGCTCAGAGAGAGAACATAGGCCTCTCTTGCAATGAGGCAGCTGAGATTAATCTGACTTCCCAGGAGTGGCCAGGCAAACAGGGAGCACCCTAGTCCCACTTAGGAAAGCCAGATCCCCTGAGCATGTTGGGGATAGTCGGACAGACAAAAGCTGAAGTTTCTTAAGGGGTTGGGGTTGGAGGTAGGCTTTTAATATGCATAATTAAAAGCCAACCATACAATCTTGCTTCAAAAATCAAGTGAGTTTTTTAAAGTAATTTACACCAGCCAACTTTATCTTTAAGGTCTATGGGTTTCTACTACAATATAGGGGATGTTCTGGAAACCAAAGAAAGGAAATCTCAGTTCTTAGTAGAAATTGCCTAGAAGGGCCTTGGCCCCATGGAGAAGATTCTCTAAGAGATCCCTAACCAAGATTCCTTGCACTGTCTGCCTAATGTCTTAATATTTCTTTACCACATATTATACTAATCTCTATCATAGTACCAAAGTACTGTTGGGGAAATGAATTTATTTGTGCCAATAGAAACATTTTTAAACTTCTAATTTATGCACAAAAAATATTTCTGCCACTAACAAATCCCTATCTATATATCAATACGCAAATAACAACATTTAGTCAAGCATGTGGTCTGAACAAAGAAAAAGAAGCTATACAAATACTGGCAAGCCAAATAAATATCTGCATAGATAATCTTAATGTATGTGTTATTTGTATGCCTCCCCAATTATAATTACAAAAGGGTTAAAAGATAATGAATTATTGAATCTAGTTTTTAAATGACTTAAAATCTTAATCTTTATTGTTAACTTGCCAAAATTTCCAAGATATTTAACTGCACTCCCACTTGGCCTCATTTAATTTGAAAATATTGCCTTATAAATATTTTATCAACAAGAAATTTTAGCACTCCTCCACCCACTGATTATGAGAAAGAACAAAACTGTCTTCTTCAAGTCAGATAGAAGAAAAATGTTCATATATATCCACAAGTGTTGACAAATGAGAATTTATCTTGAGTCATTCTGAATGGAGGCTTCTAAATTTCAATTGTAAAAGGCCTTGTGAAGAACATTAGTTACTGAGCTTTTAGAATTGAAGTTTAGCCTGATATTTTGTGATACCAACCTTGGTAATCTAGAGATGGGTCAGCTAATGTACATGGAAAGGCTACTGTGAGATTGGATAAAAAGGATGTTTGTTAAAATTAGATGTATTTTCCACTTATACTTAATAGCTTTAAAAAATAAATAGTATCTTTGCACTTCCTGACACACATGTAAAAGTATCAATAATCGTCTGTCTTTACCTCAGTTTGCATTTTAGGATTTAAAATTACTTGAACTGCCTTATGGAGTTAACTTTGAGGAAAATAAGAAAAGGACATTATGACTTTCTTTCAAAGATAATACCTGTCTCTGCCTTCCACTGAATTATTCAAGCCCGATTTCAAAGACTAAGTCAAAATGGTACTTGAGCTGATAGCCTTATAGCTGTAAATTGTTTTCTACCTTCAGAATCTAAAAAAAGGGGGAAGATAAGGGTTCAGAATAAAGACACTAAAATAAAATAAAAAGTTATGCCTATTGAAGAGTTTTTTAATTATTTCCAGAAATAACTGGCAAAGTAATACCTCTAAATGTTTAAGCCAAATTAAATTGTCTACAAATGGTCATAAATTATGGTTGCCATGGTTTCAGATGCACAGAATATTGTGTATGAACAGAATACCTCCTAGCAGCAAAAATACCTGTGTATTAAGTATAAGTTACACACACACACACACACACACACACACCTAATTATAGTGTTCTCAGGCATTGGAAATCTTTTGAAAGCAACATAATAATGATTAATATAATTTTTGAAGTATCAGCTGATCGTACCTCTTAGTACAGCTGGTGCAGTAGCAATCACTTATCCCTGCCCTGCGTTCTCAGGCTTATCCCTGCACTAAACCCAAACCCTCCACAGACATCTAGCAGAGAACTAAACAGCTTAATGATAATGACAAACAAAGTCACAGCCAGCCTCTGAGCTTACAGTATTCTAAATGCTCAATAAGAAGCCCTTGATATGCTTAGAAGTTGTTTAAAGTCACTTTCACAGAAGAATCTGAACCCTAGTGGTGGATTCAAGTTTTGATTTTTTTTTCACCAGAGGAGATCTCTATTTTCTCTTCCTTTATTTTCTCCATCTCACTTCAATACCAAGTTTTTGTGGACTTCAGATCTGCCAGTTGCTCAGTCAACATTTGTTAAACAACGCTATGTGAGACACTTCATACATTGAGGTTATAAAGATAAATAAGATAAATAAGATATAGTGCCTTCCTTTAAAGAAGAGAGGGGTTTGTCAGTCTTATGTTTAGACCAACAAACAGTTATTTCTAATATAGTATAGTAAAGAAGTAGTAGAAATAGGGACAGCATTTTTTTCTAGGGACAGCATATTATGCACAGAGGAGAGGCACAACTTTTAACCTGGGGATCAGGCAGAGCTGAGAATCTACCTCTGGTTCACCCTTGAGTTATACGTCAGTCACTAGTAAAAATTAGCCAAGGTCAAGGGGAGCAGGAGAGAATTTCAGTTAGAGGGGGAACAGAGGTCTTGATTTAGTGTGTCCAAGGAATTAAACATAAAATGTCACATTGTGATAATATGTCAAGTAGGGGGCTGGTTAGGAAATTAATTTTCAGAGAGATAGGGAAAAGCAAGATCCTAGATCCTTATGTGTGAGCCAAGTTTAGGAGTGGATTTTACTCTGGAGGTAATATGGAACCACTGAAAGGTTTTAAGTAGGAGAGTCACGTGTCTGATTTGTTTTTCAGATAGATGACTTTGGCAAACAAATTTGAAAGGAACAAAACTGAAAACGAAGAGACCACTTGAGAGGTGATTTATGATGACTGATTTTATATATCAGCCTGACTTGGAGCTAGGTACCCAGGTAGCTAGCTGGTCATACATTATTCTATGAGTGTATTTTTGGATGAGATTAACATTTCAGTCAGTGGACTTGAATAAAGCAGATTACTCTCTATAATGTGGGTGAGCTTCATACAATCAACTGAAAGCCTGAATTAAATGAAAAACCAATCCTCCCTCACGTAGAAAAGAATTCTCTAGGCAACTGCCTTCAAACTTCATCTGCAACATTGGTTCTTCTTGCCCTGGCAACTGGAATTAAAATATTAGCTCTTTCTGAGTCTCCACCAGCTCACCTAGCAGATTTGGGGCTTAGTGGCCTCCAAAATCACATAAGCCAATTCCTTATAATAAATCTATCCATCCACCTATCCTTATTGGAAATATTAAAGTGGCACAGTCTAGTGGACATCCTTTTATCTCCTGAGTTAGAGATAAAAGAGTTTATTATTGGCAATAATAGCAGGAGCCAGAATATCAGTATTGCACTGGACCCCAAGCACCAATTCCCACAGGGTGGTGCTACACTACATCTCCTCCTTCTCCTATTGGAGATAAATGGATGGATAGATAGATAAATATAGACATTTGATTGATAGATAGATAGATAGATAGATAGATAGATAGATAGATAATAGATAAAATTAAATTATATATATAAAATGGGTTCTGTTCTCTGGAGAACCTTAATGCACTATTGTTGTAGCCCAAGACTCAGATAGTATGTGATAATAAAAGTGGAAGTGAGTAGAATTTAAGAAAGAAAATCAGCAATACTAGTGATTAAAATGTGGGGAGGTGAAAGGAAGATAGAATTCAAGAACCATCACTTAGTTCAAATACCTAAGTGAGTGACTACATCATCAACTGAAATGGAGACCTTGTAGGTGAGGGCCTAAGCAGGTACAAGTATAATGAGACGTGTTAAGTTTGAGGTACCCTGAGCATCAGAGTTGTATATAAGAATCCAGAGTTCAGAGGAGATATTGAGACTAGAAATGCAGATTTGGAAGACATTCTCTAACATTTAGAAATATACACGAGACTAAATAATATCGCCCAGGGAAAGGATAAAGGAAGAAAACAACCGTAAGCTGAAGGCAGAACTTTGGAAAACACCCATATTTAATGAGTGGGCAAAGAAAGTAGAACACTGAGAGGCTTACAAGAGAAATTTTTCAAGAACTATGATGAGTCAGATTTTATCCAACTGGCAAGTAACGAGTTAGCCCGCCGCAGTTTCATGGGTACTAAGAGAAGACACAAGACTCCTGGGTCAGAGATAAAAGACTATTCCTGACAGTAATAGTAAGAGCCAGAATATCAGCATTTTCTTGCACTGGCTCCCCAAGGACCAATTCCTACAGGGTGGTGCTACACTACATCTCTACTTTCTCCTGTAAATAAAGGGTCGAAGAAAGGAAAGAGCCTGGGAGACTTATGAGAAAAAGTCATTAGAGACAGTGAAACTAGAAAAATTGACCAAAGGAAATAAGCCCACTCCACGGTGACTTGTGTCACTTTCTGCTACAGACCAGTGTTATGACATCCAGCAAGCAAAGTGGATTTGCTTTACCCATCAGTCATATCTGCAAACTATCACTGGGCCCAGATCATTAAGAACAAACCGAAATCAAACCACTACGGGAAGATACCCTAGATTCAGTTACAGCAACACCAATAAACAGTGATAAATCCTAACCAGGAAAATTAAAGCCTTTATTTCTATCATTCACTAACTCAGAGTATCCCCAAGCCACAAGTTCAACAATATTCTCAGCATAGACCAATAAAAAATCAAATCTCTTGGGTTGAAGCTAGTCATCAGGTATTCTGAGTTCAGTGGTGCAAATCACTGCTGTGTTGAGAACTGGCATACCCTTTCTTAGGCAAGCAGTTCTCCGGAAAAGTACTCACAAACTTGTTGGGGGAATTTCAAGGATGCTTTAACTCCACAAGTACCCTTAATTATTTGAGCATATGTGTTTTATAATTTACTAAGGAAGTTATGATCTCTGGATACAGGTTTATGAATTTGGGGCACCTCAAAAACCTTACCTCATTGCAAAACATGGCACTTCTTTGGAGATCTAAACAGCAGTTTTTTAAAAAAACAGATGACTAGAAGAAAGAATATGATTGTAGGTTATAAAATGTATATTTCACGTATTAATTGTATGTATGTATTTTTAATTATATGAGTTAGATATATCTTATTAAACAGTATGGTTATTAAGACAACAAAATCAGTTTTTATACAAGCATGTGCTATACAAAGAGATCACCCATCATTTCATATCTGTGAAAGAACTTAATCAGCCACATAAATCAATTTTAACCATAGTTTCTATCACCTGATATTTTAATTACAGGATTTTTAAAACTCACACAAGTCTTTCATTATTCTTTTATGCTCATGCTTCATAATGAATTTGTCTCTCGAAACCCAGAGCAAGATCCACCTGCCCTGACATCACACCCATTTCACCTCTCCAACCCTAATAAACCTTGTCACTCTCTTCGGGAATGGTCATAAGTCTGTCTATTGCTGTTCTTACAATATTGTATAGTAATTTATTTGCTCAAGTACTTATTTGCTCAAGCACTTGTCTTCCCAACAGTCCTCCTAGCATGCTGGGACTCTGTCTTATATATCTTTGAAGGGGATGTGAGAATGAGTGCAGAATATCTTCCAACCTAATAAGGCAAGTAAACAAATTTCAGTGAGAAGAGCACTGCCACTGGCAAGGATGCTTTTAATCAGGTTTTTCCTCCAACAGTCATCATTTCTCCCTCTTGTCCTGCCTCCTTCTAAATCTGTTTGTTGTTGTTATTGTTAATTTGTTTTAGATTGACAATCTCCTAAATGTCATGCAAACAAATAGCAGATACTATAACTCTGTCCCAAGAGAAATGGATTAGAAACTCAGGAATAGAACCAGGCACTTTTAAAATGTGGTGAAAGCATCAATTAACTCAGTGACACAGTCTGTAGGACATTCTGGACCACAGAACTGGTAGTCACTACAGAGTTCCCAGAATCAGGTAGGGAGGCATCTTCAGCGTGTCTCAAAGGAATTTCAGAGTATTTGAAAAAAGACTACAAAATCCAACAAACACAGATGGGTGGATTCTAATAGTCTGGAAGCAGGAACAAAAAAGCCTTAGAAATCATTAAGGTCTTTGTTGATCTATCAAGATAGAAAAAATACATATATCGTATTCTTACTATCATTTCTTACTAATCATTCATTTTTGTTAGCACATATCAGTTCTTACTAATCATTTCATTGGGTGCTCTTAGGAACCTAAAAAAAAAAGTCAAGTTACTTACTAATAAGTAACTGAGTTAAAATGTGAAACGAGACTTCACATATTAAATAAAATAACAGTACCAGGCAGTATATAAACAATATTCACATTAAAGAGAGTGAATGTACTATAGAAGATGACCACGTGTCCTGGTTTATCCAGGATTATTCTGCTTTATGCTTTTTGTCCATTTGTATGATAAATTATAAGATCCAGTGCCTTTCAAGAGAAAGAATTTTCTTCCTTTGCACTGTTAATTCTTTGCTAAGATAGGAGCTGTAAGCCATCACTTTTTGCCTTTAGAAATGACACCTAGTAATCGGATGTTGAAAGAATTTTCCTGGGGGTTGTTGTTTTGTTTTGTCTTTTGGCTGTAGTTCCACTGTTAGAATCTGGTTACTGACAACTAGTTACTTTGTTTTTATAAATATAGCCCAATCTTTTGAAGTAATTGATGGCACTCTTAGTCAGTATTCACATTTCTCACACTTAAACAAAAACTGAAAAGTACCTCAAGACAAAATAGAGATAAATAACAGGGGAATTTTACCTTTTAGTTTATTCTTTTGCAAACGTTTTCATTTTTTTTCATATACATGTGCTATCTTTATGGTAAAAGTAATAATGTTTGGCTTTCTTGTTTGCATGGCCATATTCTTTGTAATAAAAATATTTAAAAAGCAAAGACAGAATAAAGGATATAGCCCATACAATTGCTAACTTGCCATTAACATCTCTTTCACATAAGAAAACCAAAGTCTATGTAAGAATGTCTGAAAAAACTAATATACTCAGAATGGATTTTTAAAGGTACTGACAAACCTGTAGTCACAGAATATAGCAACCTGTGCTGCTGCAATGCAAATGTTTTTATAGACTCTGTTGTTGCTTCAAATTCACTTTAAAACTCTAAGGAAAACAGAAAGAAGGATTAATGGTTCATAATAAATTTTACAAGCCTGGGCAGTGAAGAAAAGTTCCAGAGTGTCATGAGGTGTTAAATAAGTTGAATTGTCTAAACTTTCTGCCCCATTGTCATGATGGCCTTTACACGTCCCTCAATGTGGAGAAAATTAGGTGTTAGCCCAACTTGGAAAGATAAAATGTCCAACTTCAGGCAAGAGTGTTGATTTAGCATGTGTTGTGTGGGCCACAAAATTCTTGTTCTAATCAATTCTGGGTTTAATGTTTGCACAAATGCATGTAAGTAAGAATAAAGAAACAAGACATAAAATGATGGCAAAACTTAATTCAAAATGCCAATTATTTTCATTTTCTTCCTTATTATAGAATTTTTTTTTTCTGAGATTGTCATAAAAGGACCCCAGAGGCAAAACAAAACTGGATAGCTATTTTCAAATACTACTAAGAAGTCAGTCTTCTATGCATTTTAGGAGCAGGCCCAAAAAGATGTATAATTTTTGCACAAAATAATTTACCTATTTTGCTATGTAAGTTAGTTTATCCCTGTCCCTTATATGGTCTCCTTATCACTATAATGTTATGCATTATGGAGAGGTTTACAATGATAACTAAAACAGCAGTCATCCCTCCTGCCTGCGATCATGCCAGTTTCATCCAAGCCAGTTTGCTAAAGACAAAATACCATTGACATTCTCATGGGATGTATCCTAACACCTTTGAAAATCTGCAAATCTATGAATACCACCATAGAATAAAGTTTCTTTCCTATTGAAAAAAAAAAAGAAAAGAAAATTTTACGCAACCCAAAACTTTTGTTTTTGTGGGAGTGAGAGGAAGTAGGACTTGATTGGGCTTCCTTTTTGATTACATTTTTAGTCAAATATTTTTCCAAAAAGGATTAAGTTTTCTTTAACCGTTATTTGGTATTATCTTGTTTATTAAAAATAGTAAAAATCAATAAATAAATCAAGTAAATGCAAAACTAATTATTGGAGAAGACCAATAATAGACAAACTTCGATAAGTTTAATTAAAGAAATAGAAAACAGATAACACTAGGGAAGGATCGAGAAAGAGAATATAAGATGTATATATTGAGTATTACTTTTACTTTTAAGATAATATAACTTTATACTAGTAAATTTAAAAATCTTGATATAATAAGTAATTATCTAGGAAAATATAAATTAACAAAATTTTGTCAAGAAGACTTTATTAAAACTAGAATGATTGATAAACATACAAGAAATTATTTAAAGTAGTTAAAATATCTGTCCTATAGTAAAGATACTAGCCCAAGATGGTTTTAAAGAAAGCATTCCCAAAACATCAAGAAACAAATAATTTCTCTGTCATATGAGCCAAGTAACATTTTTCCCTGGAATGCAAGAATGATCAATATTAAAAAATCTACTGATGAATGTTGCTACATTAAGAAACTAAATGAAAAAAAAAGATCGCTTTTATTTAAAAGTATTTGATAAATGTAACATTAATTTCCAATTTAAAAAAATTGAGCAGCCTATAGAAAACCTCACACTTCATGATGAAACTTAAGAAGCATTCACATTGAAGTTAAGAATAAGACCAGGACTTCTGTTATTGGTGTTCTTCTACACTGTTTCTCATTAACCTTTCCAAGAGTAATGACTTGTCGTGAGGCTTTGTTTTGTGTGTTTAGTGATTTCTGTGAATCAAGGTGTACATAAGGACCACAGATGGAGAAATTAGTTAGAAAATACAAAGAAGTATATTTCTAAAAGAAATATTCAAAATTTAGTATCTAAATCTTTTGAGGATTGTTTTCTTTTTATAAGCCTCACAAAGAAGCTCTGTCTCCTCTAAATATAATTCTCTGCTTTAAAGTCACTTTAAAATTAAAGAAAATATATCTTCGTACATACGCTGCTTGACAGGAATATGAGTTAAATGATAATCAGTACAGTTAGAAGCATTTTAATGCCTCAAGTTTTATAGCAGCTCAGGTTAACTGCAACATAAATTCATCTCAACAGACCTAATTCAGGGGAAATGGCGTTACAGTAAGTCGATGGATCATAAGCTCCACTGGCACCATGACGTCCATGGAGTGGTTTTCACTGCTAACAGAGCATGTTCACTGCATTTATTTTAATAAGAGTCTTTGACTTGTGTACAAGTAGGAGAGAATTTTTTCAATGCACCAATTTTATCTTTAGTCTCAAGACTAAAGACTATAGATTAGAAGAAATGTAACTAGAATATTCTGGGTCTTTGAGACACAGCTCCTCTAAAATAAGTGTTACAAAAAGAAATACACATTAAAATAAATACAGTAATATTATAACCTGAAGTATAAAATAAGTATCCATGAGTCAATACTGATATAAATTAATTATTGAATAAATAACTGAGAGGAGAAAAGACAAATTTACCATGCAAAAGAATTCCAAATAACTTGTATAGATACTTTACCCTCAGTGAGATAGAGCATAACTTCTACCCCATAAATATGAGTTGCATATAGTGACTTGCTTGGATGGAGTACAGTAAGAAAAAGGGTGTGGGAGGTAGAGTAACTTTACAGTAAAGAAACCTGATAAACACCACTTCAGCCAAGTGATCAAGGTCAATGTTAATAATGATAAGTCATGTTGATAGTATATATCCTTGACATGATGTGACAAAAATGACACTTTACTTCTATGGTCTTCCTTCCAAAAACCTATAACCCCAGTCTAATCATAAAAAAAAATCAGATAGATTTTGAGGGGAATTCCACAAAATACCTGACAAGTATTGTGGTGATCACATCATAAGGTATATTGATGTCAACTATACATCAATTTAAAAAATAAATACTAAATAAATAAATAATCTTTGGTATCATGGCGCTTATATTCTATTGGGAGAGACAGACAATAAAAATGATAAGTATATTATAAAGTGTACTTTTTACAATAGAATAGGGAAAAGAATATTAGGAGAACTGTTGGAAGAGGGGTTACAATTTAAATTGATTAAACATGTTTAATGCACTCAAGTGATCACCACTGAATCAGTTATAGTTGTTTGGTTTAAGTAACAGAAACCAATTCTAAACAGAAGATGAATATATGAAGTAGATATCAGGAAACACAAAAAACTGAGAGTAAGACTAGAGAAACAAGCTGAGAAAAGGTCAAGAATCAGGGCAGACTCAAGGCAAATGGAATGAATCAACATTTTTATGACTGGAATGAATGGGGTCACCTACTGCCCTGTAACCTTTTTACATTACTCCAGTTAATATGAAAGTTCTATAAGAGCTGATTAATCTAGCTGGAGTCACACACTACTCTTATAGGGGAAATAACCCCCAAAGTAGAAAAGTTCCAGGAGACAATTCTTCAAAATGAAATTAGCTACATAGTGTATGATTCCAACCATATGGCATTCAGAAACAGGCAAAACTATGGAGACAGTGAAAGATCAATGGTTGCCAGGGTTTGTGGGAAGAGGGGAGAAAGGATGAATAAGAGTAGCACAAAGAATTTTTCGGGAAGTGAAACTACTCTGTATGATATCATAATCATGAATACATTATTGTTATCCTGAGATGATTGTTCTTCTGAGATACATTATTCACACCCATAGGATATACAACACCAAGAGTGAACCCTAATGTAAACTGTGGACTTCAGGTGATTATGATGTGTCACTGTAGGTTCATCAATTATAACAAATGTACAACTCTGGTAGGGAATGTTGATAATGGGGGAGGTTATGCATGTGTTAATTTTGCTATGAACCTAAACTGCTCTATAAAATAAAGTCAATTTAAAAATAAAATATAAAGGAAATTAATGTGCTGAAGCTAAAGTAGGGGAAATGGGTGATGGGCAACAAAAACACAAAACGTGTCTGCTATCACACAAGTGCCAGCTCCAGAATTTCCACATAGAAGGGATTTAAATGTAGCAATCTGATCGAAAGAAGGTAATAGGGTATTTTTCTTAATGCTGCATTTTGATAGCAATAACACAGTTCTGTCTTATATCTTTATTTGTGTAGTTTTCAAGGGTTGCTGAAGATTATCGGCTATATTAAACCTCTCCAAGCCACACCTTGCCCCTCTACTTACCACTGTCCCAAAGATGCTCTGACCTTATTCTGGAAAACCTGGTAGGATCAGCCTGTAGAGGCCTCCACATGGACCCATTCCACTACGGCGACCTTTAGAAATAAACCACAAAGTACATCCTAGACTGGATTCAACAATCATAAGCTAATTTGATTACTCTTTATATATATTTAATTATACAGGGAAAGAGAATCAACTTTACAAAAAGGAATTCTGAGCTATGAAAGTAGCAGCATAAATTTGAATCTCCACAGGGCCTTACATGAAAACAGACAAAACTACATAGCAAAACCAAAAAGCCACAGACAATACTTATAACAAAACTAAGCAATTTCAGCAATCATACTAGTAGTGGTTGTATTATTATTGTTATTCAGAGATGATTCTGTGTGTAATAGAGGGTAAAGCAAACCAATAATAATAGAATATTGTGATTTTCTCATCCCTCCTGTACTTGACAACCATAATTCCCAATGTCAAAGAAGATACAGATTTAATTTATGAGTGCATAAATAAAAACCGTGTACTCATGAATTTGAATTGGAAGTATCAGTATAAACTCATGAAGGTTTTATATCCAGGGTTTCTTGGGAAAAGTGGATGATTCCAGATTTGAAGCATGAAATGTATCAAGAGAGTCTGGAAGATTTTTCATACCAGATAGTAAGGATCACTTCAAAGGAACCTGCGAGATAACTTGAAGAAGCCCTACTAGCAAAAAGGAGAGTGCTAAATAAATATTGAATAACTAACTATATGCATCAAATTTCCATATTTATATGAATGTATTCTGGGTTTATAATTTTGTTGAAAAAGTCTGTCTATTCCTACATAAACAGTACTTTGTTTGAATTACTATACTTAATAGGATATTTAAAGTAACTGATTCTTAATATCTAGTAGCAGGACCGCTGTCCTTATTCTTCCTCAAAAGTTTCTTAGCTCAGGATCCCAAGCTTCATAAAAAAAACTTCTACTGATATTTTTGTTTGAATTCCATTGTTTATAAATTAATTTAGAGACAGTTGCCATATGGTATTGAGTAACTTCATCTGTGAACAGAGAATACTTCTCATTTATTTAGATCTTATTTCATATTTTTCAATAAAAAGCTTATAATTTTAGAAGTAAAGTCTTTCATATTTTTTGTTAAATTTATTTCTAGATTCCTTATCATTTTTGTTGCCATTGTATATGAGATCTATATTCTAATTACATTTTCTAATTGCTTTTTGTCTTTGAATAAAATACCATTAACTGTTTTATAATTATATCTAAAAACTTATTGGTTCTAATTCTCTTGGGTTGTCTACATAGACAATCATATAAGATATAAATGCCAACCACTTAGTTTCCTGTTTTCCAATCTTATACATGTTCTATTTCTTTCTTATGGCATGCAACAGCAGGAGTCTCAGTATAATGTTTTTATAACAGTCACTGTTATCTATTACATAAATTAATGGCAAAACCTCTGTCATGGATTTTTCCATGACTTTCTATTTTATTTATACATAGATAAGATCTTGTATGAAATGTATATATAATCAGATTTAAGAATGATTTCAAGTTGAAATCCTCTAAAATAGAAGCAGTCTGTCTTCTTCTAAATGTTAAAACCAAACATCTAGCACTGATATCTAACACAAAACCAAACATCTAGCACTTGAATGAACCATTTGACACGCAAGAATAAAATTTGTAGATCACAGTTCTTCTGACACGAACTGTAATTTATTACTTAGTATAAAAGTTTTCAAATATATAGTTCTTTGGAATTAGATAAAAAAACATTCCACAATCATCCTAAATAAACCACCTTCTAAATAAGCAATATGCTTGCCAAGCGAAGTGCCGTCTGTTTCCTTTTCAAATATACCACAACTAAGTATGATACTTGCTGTGAGTTTGACACATACCTTTTTTCAGCTTAGGAAGAGCTCCTGGTGTGCAATTATGTTTTATCCAATGTTAATGTATTTTATTCCTGGTGTAAAATCAACTTAGACATGTTGCCTTAGAGCGGGATAAGCACTTGCAAATTTTGTTTGCTGATATTTTACTTAGTATTTTTATATCTATGTTCATAATTTTGTTTTCTTGTACTGTCCTTGTACCTTTTTTTTTAATTGAAGTTACAAAAGATCATAAAATGAGTTTGAGAGTAGAAAATTCCTTTTTATTCATTCTAATAATTTTTATATAGATAATTTGTTTCAAGAGGATTGTTAGAATTTACTCTTAAAACATCTAGGATTGTATTTTGTACTTTCTTATTATGGGATGATTTTATTTTACTCAAAGTTGTTAATGAAACTTGGTCTGTCCCAGTATTCTATTTCTTCTTTAATCCAATCTGAAATGTTTATTTTTTAAGAAAATTTTTCCTTTACTATAAGGTTTCAAATGCATTAGTAGAAAATTGTTCATGATAATCTCTTATACCTGTTTAAATCTCTTCAGAATCAGTAGTTACAACTCTCCCCGCCCCAATATCATTTTATTCTGCATTCTCTCTTCTTAGTAGTATGTGTCTTTTTGTAATTTTTAGTAAAGTTATGGGAAAATTCAATAATTTGAGTCTTTCTCTGAAAATGTCTTTGTTTCACCTTCCCTCTCTTGAATGAAAGTTTAACTTGATATCAAATTCTAGGTTGATAGTTTCTCTCAGCACTTTAAATATTTGGTTTCACTGTCTTTTGGCTTCTATTTCTACTAATGTGAAATCTGTTACTAGTCTATCGTTTCTTTGTAAGTAATCTTTTTCTATCAGATTTCTTTGCAGATTTTTCTCTGTCTTTGGTAATGTGTACTTTTACAATAATATCTCTAGATAAAAGAAAGAAATTTAAACATTAGTAAAATGGTGGAGCTATATTCAACTTAAAACAGAGGCAGAAAATTTTCAGAACTGATGAAATGTATGTTTCCTTAGATTGGAGAAATATAATATTTTAGCCTCATAAGACACATTTTGGACTTCTGACCACCAAAACCATAATACATCTGTGTTGTTTTAAGCCTTGGTGGTAATGTGTGATAGCAGAAATAGGAAACTAATATAGGGTAGACGTGGTGAAATCCTGAACTCAGAAAGACCAGTTACAAGGCTTCTTCTGTGTACTGCAGAGGAGACTCACTAAGTAAGAATTGTTAAGATCTTGTCCCACCACGCACATATGTAGTTATGTGTATCTACCTTCTCTCTCAAGGAGTGCATTAATGATTTATACAGAGAATTCTAGTCCTATTAGAAAGCTGCTATCTCAAAATCTTGTTGAGTTACTTGTTGCCAGAAAACTCAAAATCTTGATAAGAACCAAATAAATTCCAAATACATTTAGAATTTGAAATCTTCCTTACATGAACATGCTTTAGAAAGTTATAGATTATTTAGAGAATTCAGAAGAATCTAGCACTGATGAGAAATTATGCATGCTATCTAATAATCATGTATGAGACTTCAAACATGTAACCTAAAAAGTCAAGTCCAAAATTACAAAATGAGAGGATCTAACTTGTCTTTCATGGACACCATGCCATCGTCTAAGAGTCAAACTTTTAGTTACACAAAACTACAAGAAAGGAATAAATTTTCATAGCTGAGACCAGAATTTCAAAAAGATCTGTTATCATACATAAAATGTGAGCATGTCTCTGCATATATCTTTATATATGATGTGTCATATAACATGACTTGTTTTTCTGATCATCATGAATACTAATTGTAGAAAAATATACACACAAAATAATTCACAGCATCAGAGAAAAGAGGGTTACTTTTAGTTATAGTTTCTAGACTGGTAGTCTTACCTGTCACTTTCAGTGCATAATCAAACTTTAATGACAAATCTCTTTTCCCATTTGGCCTCAACCCCACTAAGAAAGAGGCCCAAATTTAAATTTTAAAAGGATGAGACCATTCAGCACTTTCTAGAGAACACTAGCACTTAACAAGATAGAGTCAGTTGTTAGAATGGCAAGGTAACTGATTGTTTTAGAACTCAGTTGATCTCACTGACCTGCACATCATGATATGACATGCTGTGGCTATATGTCAGGACTTGGGCAAAAGTAAATGCTGAACAGAAGAAGGTCTATTATTGTTGAGCTCTAATATGAACTCTCAAGAAGGGTCATTTGGCACAGAATTGAAAACTTTTATGGCTTTTTACTTAACCCACATCTACTCCCTGAACTGTTCCCAGGCATTTTGAAATAATTAAATGAGATGTTACATGTAAAATACTCAGCACAGTATTTTAATAGAGTAAATGTTCAATAAATAATAATAATGTGAAATTTTATGATGGCATAAATGGAGACAGTTATGATGATAAATGACATGGAAACAGAAGGTTATAACTAGGCCATCACTAGTCTAGATTTTCCATAAAAATCTACCTCCAGGAGGAGTGACCTAAGCATAGAGAGAAACTTTTATGATAGCCATTTATCCCTGGAACCCAACTGAGCTTTTTCCTAAGATAATTGAGTGCCTTAAATACCATAAGAATTATACCACTACTATCCCAGGACTTGTGAGCTGGTCAAGGAGAAGCTTCCAGCTCAACACTCACAGGTTGCAGAAACTATGGGCTTACCTTCTAATCCCTTTCAGATTCACCATGACCCAGTATGTGTGATAAACACAAAGATGCATGATCCAAAACACCCTTCAAGAAATAACTTCCTCCTGACTTGTGATCAGCAGACTGCCCCCAACTTTAGCCCATTCAGAGTCTGCCTCACCTGCTGAAAGCTGTCTCACCATAGGTAACATCTATTTAATGACTGAACAAGGTGAGGGTGTAAATGCTTGGTCATTTTGATCTAACAAAGAACAATTCTGACAGTAATTGGCCTTGAGTTAGCCAAGGTTTTATGAAATGTCATTCACATTTCAATTTTTAACTCTGCTCATTTTTGCTTCCTTCCTCAAATGTTGATCCCTAACACATTTTGGCAGCCCAAACTGACTTTCAATGTCTGATTCCAGAGAGCGTAACCTAAAACAGTCAGGATGCTATGATAGGAAAAATAATAGCCTCTCCCTACCAGAGATGTCTACATTTTTGTCCTCAGAGTCTGTGGATTTGTTACCTTACATGGCACAAGGGACTTTGCAGATGTGATTAAGTTAAAATTTTTGAGATGAAGAAAAGATCCTGGATTATACAGGTAGGAGTAAATAATCATAAGGATCTTATAAATGAAAGAGGGAGAGAGGAGAGTCAGAATTAGAGAAGGAGATGTGACAATGAAAGCAGAATCAGAGTGACTCAGCCATGAGCCAAGAAATGCAAGCAGCCTCTAAAAGCTGAAAAAGTTAAGAAATAAATTCTCTCCTAGAGCCCAGAAGAAATGCAGCCCTGCTAATACCCTGATTTTAGTCCCGTGTGAAACATTTTATATTTTTCACTTCCAAAACAATAAGATAATAAATTTGTGTTAAATGACTAAGTTTTTGGAAATTTGTAACAATAGAGAATGATTTCAGATTTTGATACCTGAACATGAGGTAGTTGTGAAAAAAAAAATTTTTTTAAATATGTGTTGATTTGAATTGGGCAATGAATAGAGGCTGGAAGAATTTTGAGGAACATGATAGATTGTTAACAGAAATATGGATGTCAGTGATTCTGCTAGTGAAGACTCAAAAGAAAGTGGAGTGCATGGTAGAGAAAACATATAGTTTCAGGGAATACCTAAATTTTCATGATGAGACTGTCAGTAGAAATATGGACATTAAAGGTACTACTGGTGGGGGCTCAGATGGAAATTAAGAACGTGTTATCAAAGACTAGAGGAAGACTTGTTATACAGTCAAAAAGCTTAGGTCACACGTGGAAAAAAAAAAGCTTAGATGATTGTATCCTAGAGATAAGCAGAAATCAAACTTATAAATGATGGACTTAGATATGAAGCTGAGATTTCCAAGCAAAGCGTCGAAGGTATGGCCTGGTTTCCTTTTGCTACTTATGGTAAACAAAATGCTAAAGGAAAAAGATTGAAGGAAGAATTGTTAAGCCAAAGAGAAACTAGGACTTGATGATTTGGGAAACTCTCAATCTATACAAATTTCAAGACACTAAAAATTAGGAAATTCAAGTTCAGGATATTGTGCTCTGGAGAAAAAGTTGAAAGTGTGGCTGGACAACTTTTTGTTAGTGCTTTGGAAGGATCAAGAAGTCAGAACATTCAGCTGCACAGAGGAATCTTTGAAGAGATTAGTCATGTAACTCATGGATCCTCTCAACTATCTTAGTGGAAGTCAGGAATAGGGAATAGAGCATGGATTATCCAGGAAATATCTGCTGAGTAACTTCTTGTCTAATGAAGAAAATCTCCATGACATACCTAGGAGATCCAGAAGATTCTTGACAATATAAAACAACAGAAAACACTGCCAGTTTGGACTAAGTGGACAGAAAGAGGATAAAATGAAAGAAGATTGGGAGGGGTAGACAGGTAAAGGGAGTCAAATATGTGATGACAGAAAGAAATTTAACTATGGAAGGTGAACACACAGTATAAATATATATATGCCTTACTGTTAAAGTATACAGCTGAAACTTAATAGATTTCATCAACCAATGTCACCATAAAAATAATCAATTAATTAAAATTTTAAAAATAACATGATGCTAGAAAATCGTATAATTATATTTTAATGTTTCCCCCCAAGTTGGATAATTTTTCTTAACAACTTTCATTTTAAAAAGCCTATTCTATGCCAAAAAAAAATGAAAAAAGATTGTCAGATATCCAAAATTGTACAGGCAGGAAACAAGCCAATGAAATCACTCATCTGCAAACACCATTCTTCATGAAGAAGAATGACTGCAAGGGTGGAGCCTGGAGCTCAGAGGGTAGAGCAGAAAACCACAGAGAAACGTTCCCAGTCCTTGAAACCCAATGTTTGCCCAACTGGATTACAAAGTTACTTAGGACTGGTGACTCTTTTAGTCTTTTTTATTTTCTCCCCTTTTAAACTAGAATTCTACATCTGTTATTCTACGCCTATCCCACAATTGTATTCGAGGAGCAGGTAACTTGTTCCTTGAGTTTCACAGGTTCACAGATGGAGATTAATTGTGCCTCAGGATTAGCCAGAAACTCACCCATACCTGATAAGATTTAGGACTTTTGAGCTGATGGGTTTTTGGACTTTGAATTCATGCTATAATGGGTTGATACCTTGGAAAATGTTGGGGAAGGGGTAAATGTATCTTACATGTGGGATGGAAGTAAATCTTTGGAGGGTGGAGGGTAGACCATAGTTTGGTAGAATAATGGTTCCAATGATGTCCACATTCTAATCACCGAAACTTGTGAATATGTTAGTTTTTATGGCAAAAGTGACTTTGCAAATATAATTATATTAAGGATCTTGAGATGTATGAATTATCTGGATAAACCTGTCATAAAGATTACAGCAGCAATAGAAACTAACTCAAATGCCCATCAATGACACCTTTTTAAAAAATATCCTAGCTCTGAAAGTTTTGCGTTAAATAGTAGTGTGAGATCAATTGATTTCTGAATATGTATCACATTTTTTTCACAGAACTTTCAACAGTAAATCAATAAAATTTAATGTAACACTCTGGGAACACAAGATTAATTAATAGATTACATCTAGAGGGAGTGTATATATATCTGAGAGTACAGTTTCTTACTCCAAGCCAATTCTTGGCACCTTGCCAACACCATACTACCCCTAGAAGGAAGCCAATTGCAAAGCTGGACATCTCTATCAAGGGAGTTGAAATTGAATGTCTAAGAGCAAAGGGGAATCAGAAGCCAGTTCGGCATGAAATCACTATCAAAACCTACCAAGAAAATAGAGCAGCAATTCACTTTCCATTCCAATCCAGAATACCAAAGCCATTAAATGAAATGTAAGAGGAGGGAGAAGAAAGAGAAAAAAAAAATCTTGGGTAAAGTAACTGGTTTTTTACAATACAGGAAAGGAAAATGGCATTTGTTTGGATTTTTTGTTTTACTAAGCAGAGGTCCTGACAATAAACATCTGAAAGCATGTTCATTATAAACTGTTTGGTTTCTTCCCGCCTGTTTCATGAAGCCAAGGTGAGATTATGCTCTTGGAATTCCTCCTTTTATATGCTTCCTTTCCACTGACAGTTCATAAAGGATGGGCTACACTGGGAATAAAAGCTAAGCAGTTATTTTCTAACGTATCAAGAGAATTTTGGCTCTAGTACCGAGGAATGAATGCTAGAGAGAGAATTTTTTTTCTAAACTATAGTAGTTTGTTTCCCTGGGCTGCACCCAAATTCCCCTGTGGTCCTAGGGAAAAGGCCCAATAACCAGATGCAAAACTTGCAAATGGGGCTTTTTCTGCTTTTGTTATTCTTTATAAAAATGGTTGCCATATATTGGTTTTATACAAAGGGCCAAATTCTCTTTGTGCACTCTCTCTATATATTCTTGTTTACCTTCCCTAAGACATTTTAGATCTTATTGCCTCTGCTTTATATATAAGAAAATGGAAGTTTAAAAACCTTAGCAAATTTGTACCTGATCCCTACTAAAAAGATACAGAGGCAGGATTAGGACTCTGGTCTATCTAAGTCCAGAACCCACATTCTTAACCACTATTTACCTACTTAACCACCATTTCCTAACATATTTCTGTATGAGCAGCAAGTGGTAAATTTTAAATTAAAGTTATTCAATAGGATAACATTTGATTATATTAATTGATAAAAATATTTCTTTATAACTTCTTAACTCGACTTTCTCTGCACCCAGAGCTCTAACAGACTGTGGGTATGTTTATGCCATAAGCAATCATCGTAGACTACCCACTGGACCACCGGCTCCAGGGAGAGATGTTGGACATTGCGATATTTTCTTAAGAAGGTGACCTGTGTATTGTCCCTCTCTTCTGAAAATGTCCTGAAGCCCAAAGATATGTAGACATTTGAAAGCAGAAAGTACCTGTGCTTTTATCCCCAAATAGAGCCTATGGAAGTCACAAGTATCCTAGAGAAATCCCTCAGGGCCTTCCATGACAAGGAATAGAGTAGAAATGGCTAAGAAAGCCAGTATGGAGTAGAAAAACTTCTGGATGTTTTCCCCATTCCAAAAAAGGTTTTGCAGTACTGGAGAGAGACAGACCTAGAGAGGCCTTGCAGACAGTTATTAAGAAATGTGGCTGTCATCTGCAGGACAAACTGACAGAAGAGATTCTTTCTATATATCTGACTACAGAGGTGACAACCGAGGACTATCCCCTAACTCACCATCACCACCTCCCACTCACTGGCTTTTACTTAGCAATTCTACTGCATTTAGACCCTGCTGTGCATACAGAGGTAGGAAAACCCAGAATTAACTAAGATTATCTTGAATTAAATTTTTGACTCATTGCAATGTGAGATAACTCTGCACTGAATGATATTTCGTTTCTGATACTTAGTAGAATAGAAACTCAAAATATAAATTAAATTATGGGGTTATAGAAGAGGAAAGTAAATTTTCCCTCTAGCCTTCTGAGCTCTTGGCTGAGACCCCTGTAATAAAAGAAAGATTAATAAGAGAAAAACAGAGGTTTATTAGCATGAATACCTCATGGATAAATGAGAGATATCCAGAGAAAAATGTGTAACTCCTCAAGGTAGTTTGGAATTCAGTCTTAAATACCATTTTAATAGAGAAAGAAAAGTGGGGTGGGCGTAGGCCTCTTAGGGGAGAGTAAATGATTTTTTAAAAAGATGAATGGACCCTTACAAGAATTAGATAGGAGATCTGATAGTATGGGACAAATTTTCTCTGAGTGTGGTGTTGACTTCTAGTCTCTCCTGTGATAAGAGTTCATCTTCCCTGGTCAATGAAACCCTTGGGAGGGGATTTGTAATAATTGAGTTCCTTTAGGAGGATCTATCTATCTTTAGGCAGATCTGGGAACCTTGGAGAAAGTCTCTCTCTGCACTTGCTATTTTTCAAGTGCCTATAGCTCAAAATAATCAATATACCAAAGCTGCATATTTTGGCATAGAATGTCTTAAACTCCTAGAGCCACATTTTAGAATGACATACTCTGCTACCTTTGAAGGAAAAAGAGGATTTCTTGTATACCTGAATCTATAACCTAAAAAATATACATCAGCTATAAATAATCATAAATTATATCATAAATATAAATGGTGAGAAAATGTCTGTGCTATTTTATTTTTACTTTTAATAAAAATTTTCAAACACAAAGTAGAATAAGTAGTACAATGAACACTAGTTCCAGCAATTATCAAGATGTTGCCAATCTTGTTTCATCTATTACCTCGCACACACACAAACACAAATACACACTTTATTTTTTAATATTTTATAATGAATTATAGGCATCATGTAATTTCATGCAAAAATTCGTCCATATGTATATTTAATAAAATATAAAAGAAATTTTTAGCAGTCCCAAGATACCCTTATCATACTGAATAAAATTAACAATAGTTCCCTAAATATAATATTTAGTGCCTATTCATATGTCCCTAGCTGTCCCACTAATCTTTTTAAATCTGGTTTGTTTGACTCAGGATCCAAACAAGGTCCATAGATTGTATTTGGATAATAGGTCTCTTAAAACCTTTTAAATGCATAACAACCTGTGATTTTTAAATTTCAAATATACATGTAATCTTTTCCGTGGACTGAGATGAGCACTGAATTCACAACTTTCAAAGCTGATCTAAATGTGGGTTAGAGCTGTGCTCCAGCTCCAGGACAAAGAAAAATACTTCAGAAAGGGGCCTGGCTCCCTCTAGTGCTTTTTCCAAATTGCAGCTGTCTCTAATTCTCAAACCAATTAAACAGAAAAATAATCCTGATGTAGAGAGTCCCATGCTGTAACACCTTGTAGCTGCATATTTCTTATCTCACACTATACAACAATAAGAAAGAAATTATTTTCTTCTTTATAATAATAAAAATAACAGTTTTTAAATGCCATGATTAGAGTCAATACCTCATAATATTTTCTATCATAGAAGATGTCACAGTCCATCATTCAAAGCAGCATTATCGTGTTTACACCAGAATGTCCTGCTGTCCTTTGTTTCAGTAGTTCCTTTCTTTCAAACTGCTACCATTTTATTTTATTCATTACTGTATTTGTGAGATTCTCTAAAAGCAATTCAATATCTTATAATTGCTTTTGTCATTGCATAGAATGTTGAAAGATAGAACAAGAGAGATAAAATGAAAAAAATACACACATATTATAACAATCCTTAAGAGTGAGACATTACACCAGGTGGCAAGAAAAGGGAGGCACAGACACAATTATATATAATCAACATATACTAAATTAATATATTTGAAAATAATAATTGATTATACAAAGTATTATCATTGGTATAAAGAGAAAACAAGAGCAAGAAAAGATACAACTAACCAAGCAAGATTTGTTTGCTGCAAATAATTTTCACATCTATAATTATATGGAAATGTATACATTTCCCGCTAAAATGTTGTTATAAAGATACTTATTTATGTATAAAAATTGTCATTGCTCTGCCACAAAATATTTTTTAAATGCATTCTTGAAAGAAGTGAAACTGAATTAAAGTGAAAAAGAGGCAAGATATAAACTGTACTCCATCACTTGAATACCATTATATATTCCCATAGTCCCTCATACATAAATTCTCAGGTAGCAATAAGTTAAGCTATTCAAGACTGGTCTCATATATGTGAGAAATCTTTTTAACTATGTGAAGAGAATGCCAGATTTAGGAGAACATTGCCATCTATGAGTCCTTCATTAAAATCTAAGGTTCAACAATAAAATCCAATATAGTTTTAATTAAACATGAATTCAATCTCCAGCCCAGCTCAAACCTGACTTGACTGTGGGCAGTGTAGATTTACTCCTGGCTCTGCAGTAAAACCTCAGGTTTTATTCTAGAATGATATAAACCAGACCTACTAATAACTGTTTTTAGTGTTTAAATCACTCTCTATCAGGATAACCTTGGCTACAACGACAGCTCAGATCTTGGGAAATGTACCAGTGTCAGATTGTTTTATTTTTGCAATTATTTGTTAGGGGGATGAGAGCAAGACAGTAAATGTTCCACTACAAATCATTCTGAGGCCAGATGAGGAATTTTCTCCATAGCTGGGCCCAAAGGAGAGACCACAGGAGTGGGGCTGGTGGAGTAGTGCCTGAGAAAGGTCAAGGTCAGTGGCACCATCACCACTCTGAATTACTTTCCCACCCTATGCCACACCCCTCACCACCCCACCCAGCTAGTGGCAGTGACAAATAGAAAGAGCCCTCTTATTGATACCAGGCCTCTGGAAAACAGCAAGAGGAGCAGGCTGATCCTTTGGAAACTAGGAAAGCCTGGTTCTCCCACAAACCTTATAGAAGGATAATTTCTGACCCATTCACCTGGCACCATGGACACATCTTAGAGAAATGATTGTATATACAGTCAATTCTCATTATTCATGAGTTTTGTCCTATAAAGTTGCCTTAACCACTGAATTGGCTAATAATACTGATCCATCGCTCCTAGGAGAAATATAAGATTATAAGATTCCCACAAGGCTGTTCACATTTTTGTCAACCCATCAATCCATAACCTTGTTTTATATGTGTTTATGCTTAACAGTGCCTTAGTTACTATCTATTGTGTTGCAGAAAAGATGCAAAAATTCAGACCAACAAGAAACTAAGTAACACTCAGAGAGTTGGAGAACTCAGGTTTATTATGCCGGCGGTCCCAGAGGAGCTAGTGCTCTGAAGATCTGGGCCCTGAGCTCATTTGCAACATTCCTTATATAGAATTTATTTGGCATGGGCTGATTGGTTAATTTGTCCTCAGATTGTTACAAAGCAGTGGCAGTTGCTGTGGGTTGCAGATAGTTACATTTGTTGCTTAGACAGAGCAAGCCAAAGGGAAGATGAGTTTTTCAGTTACTTTTGAGTAGGGCCTATACAGCAAGCATATTTCCATAAGCAGAACAAAGAGTTGATTAGCTTTTTGAGTGCAAATTCCTCTTCAATTGCAACTTCATTAACATTGAACTCACATCCAATAGCACTGTAACTCATGCCTGAACGAAATTTATCACCACATGTATTTTCTCCATACGGCACATCGTAGCCTTCTTGCAGTGAGGAACATTAAACAGCACTTCAGCACACTTGGGGGCCATTTTAAATGGCAAAAAATCACTCAAAAAAAAAAAAAGCACAGAAATGTGAAAAATATGGCACTAAATACTGGGAAAGGGACACTTGCTTACAGGGAGATGGCTGAAATAAGAAGACAGAGCGTCACCTTGTTCCACTTCAACTAAGAAGTTGTGGGGTGATTCAAATTTTTTTTTTTTGTACATCTAGCATAAGGGTTACTAATAAATTTTATCAAGTAGATGAACCCATAAACAGAATCCACGAATAATGACGACTAACTGTATATATAAAAGGGAGCACTGCCCCTAAAGATGAATATCACTGGGAGCTGCCTACCTCATCATATAATGACTACTGCTGAGTCTTCTTCACCTGCAGAAACTATTACCAGACCAACGATGGTAATGGATTTTGATCACCTTGAGGACAAGGACTGCAATTTGAAATGAAAATGGATAAGAACTAGAGAATCTCACGCATGCGCCCTTAGAAGAAACAAGCGTATAAACTGAGACTGATAATCGGTAAATGCCAGATTTACAGAAGATGGGGACATTATCTTCCGACCAATGAACATCTGTGAAGAATCTTTTCACATCCTCAAACCAATGAACTTATTGCTTGGACTCCAGCAGGAAGTACCCCTCTTTGTACCCCTTATGACAAATGCATCCCTCCCCAAACCCTCAAGGGACTCACCTATGGTTTGCTGCAGCTTGCTGTTTTTCAGGTTGCAGTTCCTCTGTTTTTCCTAAATAAACTCAGTCTCTGGTCATTTGAGTTTGCCTCTTTATTTAGGTTATCTCTTTATTTAGTTTAACACACTAAAATGGTAGGCCACTAGAGACAACTTGTCATCCAAGATGGAGTCCCTTGGCAAACTGGGCAGGCTTATCAGATTTCTTTCCTTCAGGCCTGACCCTTCTGCTGAGTATGTATCCCTTTGACTTTAGAGTTACAGAGACTGGACCTCAGGAAAAAAAAAAAAAAAAGCCTCACAATGGAAAAAAATAAAGATTGGTATCGTTGTGGCGTGATCAATTCTAAGACCCACGGAGCCAATTAAGAAGAATTATCAGCCATTATTAGCCGGCTGGCCACTGACTCTCTACTTTGCAGAGTTAGAGGAGGTCAACCCCGGGGTTTGAGAGTGAGGCAGTTATAAAGCCTAGAACAAGCAAGCAGATTACAGAAGCAGAAATTGGCCATTAGCACAATACATCACCTAGTACCACACACTTGTTAAAAGTAAGTGGATTATAGAACATCCTGGTTAACAAGTAAGTGGATTACAGAAGCAGACATTGGTCATCTTCATATCTTATACAATACACCTCCTAAACCACACCCAAGCAAGTAGGACAACTTCTGGTATCTAAAGATATTTCTTCCCTGTAGCTGACTTAGCTAGTTGGCTCACTTGAAAATTTTCTACCCTTAACAGTATTTTAAAAAAATGTAATCTTATTTTATACCCCAATATAATAAAACAGAATGGACCCAATTAAAGGGTTCAAAGCAATTTCCTGACTGTGTGGCATGGCTTGACATAATACTAACTGCAGAGTAAATCAGCACCCTCCCCCTGCCCCACCCAGAGTAATGCAAAAAAAAAGGGTGGGGGAGGGAGGATTTGAAAACTATGAGAATCTAATCTAAACTGCTCCAAGGCATCCTGGAGGCAGAAAGTTACACTGAGTCAAGTGTTAGTTAACATAGTTAAGCCAGAGCTGACCCTCTTATGGAATTAAGAGGTGGAGTCACCTATTGTTGTCAGTCTGGACCTAAACCACTCCCTTTTTCCCCAGGCAAGAAGAACATCAAGATGTAATTCTGATATTTCCTCCCAAAATAATGCTGTGAACCTATGAACACTGCTTCAGTGATACCTCTGTACTGACTGGGAGACCACTTGAGAAGGCCTTCTCTTTTATAGGAGATATATGGTAGCACCGAGCTGTGTCTTCCTTACTACCTTCCTCCTATCATACATAGATAAAGGCCTGAAGCAAATGCAAATATAAGAAATGCTTTCAAATCATCTTACTATATTTACTGAACTATGGCACATCCAAGTCTCTGCAATCAACAGGAATGATTACAATGGCTTCCCTTTGCTACAAGGAGCCAAGCCCCAGGCTCAGGACTTCATCTTATTATCACAAAATCTTAAGAGGCCATAATTATTACTCTCATTTTCAAGATGTGCACTGAAAGAACAAAATCACAAGCTAGTGAGCAGTGTTGCTAAAATTCAACCTTAGATCCATCAAACTAAACACCCACACTCTCAATCTCTATATGCCTGTCCTATAGGCAGTGTTCATCTGATACAGTGCAGTGCTGCCTAAGAGTAATGCTTACTAGCTTTAGAGAAAAAAGAAAAAGAAACTTATTCAGATCTGAGAATTAGACATTAAAAAATCAATATTAGTTAATATATGACAAAATACTTTTATGAGTAGTCTGTATCAGATAACGCATGCTGTAAGTGGATAAGAAAGAGAAGATTAAATGTTGCAATTGACCTACAAGGTAGGTCAATTAACACTAGCCAGATAGTCTAAGCCTCCCAGATACCACTAATCATTTTAGACACATTAATCTGATAGTGGCATATGGGGTGAATTGAGAACATGGGGACGGGTAGAGCTGAGCCAGGGATATCAGTTAGAAGGACATTGCAACAACTCAGGTATGAGCTAATTACAGTAATGGAAAATGTGAATTTGGGAGGGGCAACTATTTAATCCACTAAATTGGATCAGAAATGACAAAGGCCCAATCTAAGGTAGTAGCCATGCAAATAGAGAAAAGAAGTCCAGAGCAACTTCTTATTTTCTAGCTTGAGTACCATGTTGGTGCTAGCTCAGAGATGAGGCTTTCCAAGCAGAGGGAGACTTCTTGAGGTGTTGGTGTCATCAAGTTCTTCAAATAATAGGTAATATGTTTGAACATTATTCCTTAACATGATTTCTGGAAGTCATAATAATCCTGTGACATAGGTATTATTTTCAGGTTACTGCTGAGAACACTGAGTGAAGAATATGCAAGAAAGTCCACTCAAGTGAAAGGGTTATTTTCCTCTGCAAGTATTTATACCAGTACATGGCCCAAGAGTAATGAAATCCAGGCAGGAGAGTGAAATTCCTTAAATTACTATCTTTTGGAAAGTCCATACATTGTCATTAACATGGTTTGCAAAGAGAAATTCACAAAGCAAATTAGACGTTTCCTTCTCTCTACACCTTGGTATGTGTTGTGCTGGCTGGAAAATTACTGCTTGGCTATCGCCCATGGGAACATAGGCTATCACCTATGGGAAAATAACATTTTAACAATAAGCTTTCTGCTTCTGTACCCCAGCTTGCACATCCAACCTGTGGGTTGACAGGTACTGAATAGAAGAAAAATAGATCTTTGTGTTCAGACAGAATGAAGAATGAGATTTGGGGCTTAAAAACTCTGTACCTCTACATTTTGGGGCTGCTTAATTTGGAGTCTGTGTACCCCTGGCAGACCCAGCTGATTGAATAAAGAGCATGTTTCCTATAACTCACTGATTTCTGGTGGTCCGTGTGTCTATCGGGGGCTGGCGGCTACAATGTTTGGAGGCCCCAGCGAGATCTCAGGGAGTGGCCCTGGGATCTAAGACTGAAACGGCCTCCAAAGCAGTTGCTATCCCTATTACAGATTCAAAGGGGTGGCCAACCTGAGATGTTCCAGGGCCCTTGAATGCCATGACGGGGTTAATGCAATCATCAAAAACACAACTTTCAGGACACTCATTGTTCCTGGTCCCGACGGGAATTTGGAATCTCTGAGGCCTTGGTGTTTGGATAAAAGGTACCTTTCTGTTTCTGTTGACTGGTCATTGGGGGTCCGTGGAGAGACTGGACGCAGTCATATCTCCCGGACCATGGCCAGGCAGTGGGACCCCGCCTCCTGTGCCCTATTGTCAGATTCTGTTTATTGTCTCTGGTCTTGTCTAGGTTGTAGGTGGCAGACTTCCCTGAGTCCACCTACACCTCAGTAATTGTTCTCGTCTGAGTGTCTGTTTTGTGTTTTTTGCGCTAGCTATGGGGGGAAGCCTGAGTTCACAGAAGATACCCTTGGGGTGTCTCCTGCGACATTTCAAAGAAGGGTTTGTAGAGGGAGCTGACTATGGCATAAAGTTTTCTCCAGGCAGACTAAGAACATTCTGTAAAGTTGAATGGCTGTATTTTGATGTAAACTGGCCTCCTGAGGGTTCTTTTGACAGGGGTTTAATGAGGAATGTTTGGAAGATTGTCACAGAAGATCCGGGACATCCTGATCAGTTTCCCTACATTGATCAATAGTTAAACCTTGTTCAGAATCCCCCTCCTTGGCTCCGTGGTGTGTCCTTTCTCTGGAGGCACGAGTTTTAGTTGTGGGTATCCCGAAACATGCAGCAACTGAATCTCCAAGACAGCCCAGTCTCTCAATCCTCCAATCTCTACTGAAGGACTGACCTTCCCCGACCCTATAATTCAGGACAACAGAGGCCCATTAACACCGCCTCACCTCCTCAGACACAGGCAGGTAACCCCTATGGACTTCCTGCTCCAGCTCCGGGCGTGGCAGCAGCCAATACCACCACTTCAGCTATTCTCCCCTTGCGAGAAGCACCACCCCAGGAGCATCACACAGACAGGCCCTTTATGGTTTACGTGCCTTTCTCGACTAGTGACCTATAGAACTGGAAGGCACAGAACCCGCCTTTCTCTGAGAAACCCCAGGCATTAATGGGACTCTGAGAAAGAGTCTTTCAGACTCACTGCCTCACCTGGGACGATTGCCACCGGCTTTTAATTATCCCCTTGACCTCAGAAGAGTGCAGACACATTCACAAAACACAAAAGATAGCTGAGGGAGGGAGGAAAATTGAGAAAGCAGGGGAACAGATTGAGGAGGAATTTCCCTAAACCCGCCCAGACTGGA
>PVKZ01004060.1:0-99546 GCA_004027375.1 Macroglossus sobrinus
GCACACACATGCGCACACGCCCGCACATGCACGCACATGCACACGCACACACCCACGCACACACATGCGCACACGCCCGCACATGCACACGCACACACACTCACGCACATGCGCACACACGCACACACACATGCACATGCACACGCACACGCACAGAACCAACTGTGGAATGTCTTCCTGCTTCTGAGCGGGGCGTCCCGCTCTCTGCTGGCGCCTGACGTCTAATCTCATTTCCTCACCGCACGTTTTCCACGCCTCGTGGGACATGAGGGGGTCTGAGCAGGAGCCGGGGGGCAGAGAGGTGGGCAGGGATGATCGGGGGGTCTGCCACGGGCCGAAGGGGGTCGCCTGCCGCGTGCCCAGAGCCGCGGACACGGCCAGGTCTGTTTTTCCCATTTGCAGAGGGCGCTGGGCTCCTCGAGCCAGAATGAAGAGCACGGTGGCCCCGCCCCCCGAGACTCCCATTCATCCTTTTCACAGAGTCGTTCATTCAGCAGCGTATGCCGAGCACCTACCATGCGCCAGGCTGGGGCCTGGGGGGCTACGGCGGGGCGCTGGCCAGCCGAGCCCCGTGGGGCCGCAGCCTGAGCCAGGACACGGCAACGGCATGCACGAAGCTGTGGGTGCCAGCGTGGGAGCAGGCGGCGAGTTGGAGCACTGCGGCCTGCCCGGGACGGGTGGGGGGGCCTTCCCCACAGACGGCAGAGGGGCTAGGACTGTGTTCTCTCGGGGGAGTGAGAGCTGGTGGAGACGGGTGTGCAGTGGCGGGGAGCAGAGCTGGGCGCAGGTGCCCCAGTGGTCTCCGTGAAACTTGAACTTCATCCCCGGAGGGCTGTGGGTGCCTTGGAAGGGACTCATGCAGAAGAATGACGTGAGCAGGTGTGTCGGGCAGAATCTTGTCTTGCAAATGGCAGAAACGGGCTCCGGCCAACTTAAGACACAAATCAGATTAGTGGGAAGGTGTGTCAGAGCCCCCGGAGGGAAGGGTGGGCAGGGCAGCCGCGGCTCAGGGGGCACCGGCCGCAGCCTCGTGTGGGGGCACCGAGATGCGTCGGCACCACTCGGTCCAGCTCCTGCTGTCCCCACGCTCGAGGGCAGCACACACGTGGCCCGTCCACACAGCGGACTGCTCCCCGCCCAGCAACCAGAGGAACGAGCCACTTGGACACAACGCGGGCGAATCTCGGGGTGAAAGACGCGAAAGAAGCCAGCCCCCCGAGAATGCAGACGGCACGGCTTCGTCCGCAGGAAGAAGGCGGCGTCGGAAACCAGCGCAGTGGCTGCCTCTCCTGGGAACGGGGGTCACCACAAAGGGCAGCACAAGGAACATCCTGGGGTAGCGGGCATGGCCTGGTGGGCACACGGGTTTGCGCACTTGTCAGAAGCCGCCGAGCTGTGGGCTTCAAACCTGCGCACGTCATCGTACGTGACATCATCACATCACTATAATAGGACGGAAGAACAAAGCAGTGAAGAAAGAAATGACAGTGAAGAAAGAAATGAATCTGTCGATCAATTAATCGAGCCATCATTCCAGGGGGAGAGTCAGCCTAGGTGGCTTGCACACTCTCATCGCTCCTTGGCCAGAGGATAAGGGGGCACCGGGCCAGACAGTCCCCGAAGACCCCTCGCAAGGAGGGAAGGTAATTTCCCCAGGGCTGGACCACGTTCTGGTCTGTTTGCTTCAGGCGTGAAACAATGTAACCAAGTAGGAAAGAAAGTCAGTTTCATTAGCCTCGTCACCAAGGAAACCCAGGTGGGTAAAGAGCGGGCGAGTAAGAAGTGCGTGTGGGCTGGTAAAGCGCGAAACTTAGCTACAAGGTCCTTCCAGCGTCTGAGTGAGTCGGCTGGACCTCAGCTTCTCTTCCCTCGAGCCATGGTGGACACATAGCTCAAGCCACATTGTCCACCGCCCCTCTCGTTCTGGGCTCCCGCGCTCCCTGGGGACAGGGCCAGCACGGAAGTGGCTGGACGTCGGGGATGGTACCTGTGAGGGCTTTTCTCCAAGGTCGTTGCCTCAGAGAAAAGACGTATGGTCTCCTTGGATCAACCACTCTGGCCTCTCAAAAAAAAAAAAAAAAAAAAGGCAGGGACAAGTGCTGGTCACGTGGCCCATCAGCTGTTGGGCCCTCTCCATGTGCCACTGGGACATGTGCCCTGAAACCCTGCCTCCCTCCGGGGCATCTGAGCCCCAGCTGCCACCGGAGCCCCTGCAGAAGGGAGCGGGCGGGCGTCTCCCCTTTGGCTTTGCCTGCCCTGGGGACCCGGGAGGCCAGCACCCACCACCCGTCCTGCCCAAGCCAGCGCCTTCCTCCCCAGCCCATGGGGACGCTCGTGGCCAAACTTCTGCTGCCCACGCTCAGCAGCCTGGCCTTCCTCCCCGCCGTCAGCGTCGCGGCCAAGAGGAGGTTCCACATGGAGGCCATGGTCTACCTCTTCACCATGTTCTTTGTGGCGGTGAGTCTGCGCCCCGGGGTGGGGGCGGGGGGCATGCTCGCACCCCCTTCCTGCCCTCTGTGGCGAAGACAGGTCATTCGGAGGTGGCAGGAACATCCCAGAGACCGAGAGAGAGAGAGAGAGAGAGAGAGGGTCGGAGGTGGGCCGTCCCCCGCTGTGGGCCTCAGTTTCCCCACGGGTGCCAGGAAGTGGCTCTGAGACTGACGAGGGCCGGCTCTTCCTCCAGGGCACCCCTTTCCTTGCCCCCCGCCAACTCCTCAAGGCCACGGAGGCTCCAGCTTCCCCTCCCCCCCCCCCAGCTGTCCCAGCCATGGGAACCAGGTGGCCGAGTGGGGAGAAACCAGGGGGCCGGGCCCAGGAGGGTGGTTCAGACGTGAGGTACAGGACCAGAGACCCGGAGGGAGACGTTGGGGTTGGGGCTCCGGGCTCGGACGACTCATTTCAGGATTCTGGAGCCGGCCCCGGCTCAGGAAGGCCCCGCTCGCACCCCCTCGGCCCTCCTTCCTGCGCCCCCCACGCCCCCCTCCGTCCCTCCTTCGTTCCCTCTCTGTTTCCGTGTCTGGATGGCTGTCTCTTCACCTCCTCCCCGCCCGGTCTCTCTGTGGGTCTCTCTCCCTCTGCGTTTCTGTGTGTCTAGTTTTCTCTCTCCATCTGTGTGTGTGTGTGTGTGTGTGTGTGTGTGTGTGTGTGTGTGTGTGTATCCCCATCGGCGCCTGGTCCTCCCTTCTTCTGGAATTACGTCCCCATCGCGTTCGCTCTCTTTCTGGGGCTCCTGGTTTCCCCGTCTCTAGCTTTGTTCCTCTGGCCTTCCATATGTCTGTCCGACTCTGTCCATCCCTCGAGCTTCTGTCTGTCTGTCTGTCTGTCTCGCCAAGTCCTTATCTACCTAATCGATCATCTGGGTATCTGTGTAGCTCCCTACCTATCATCTGTCTATCTATCTATCCATGTGTCACCTGCCTGTGTCTTGGCGCCTTCCTACCTCCCTGCCCCCGTGTCCCTCTGCGTGTCCCCGACCCACGCTCCCTGCTAGACTTCTGAGTGGCCTCACCCTCCATATCTTCCGTTTAAGCCCAGCTCCCTGTGGAAAGCGTGTGCTGGGGGGGGGGCAGGGTGAGCGTCCCCCCAGACTCCTCCGCGGGGCAGAGCCTCCCGCCCTGGGCCAGCCTCGCCCCCCAGCCACAGGACCTCTGCGGACGGGAGTCAGAGCGAGCGGGGCGGCCCCGGGTGTGAGGCCCGTGCGTGTGCACACGCGTGTGTGTTTGCGGATGCCCGTCCGTGTGTCACGCCAACGCCCTGGCTTGCCCGCAGTTGGGGAGGCCGTGTGTACATGTGGGTCACTGTGCTGCCACGGGCGGCGGTGACCGGGGCAGGCTGGATCCCAGGGCCGGGTCCTCGCCCCCGGGGGGAGGGAGGCCTCACCCGCGCGGGTGCCGACACGAGCCAGTGGCCAGGGCGGGCATCTTGCTGGGCGCTGTACACACGCTGCGTCACTCCGTTTCCTCAGTCCCCTGAGTGTGGGGTAGTGACACGTCACCTGACGGAGGCATTTTGCTCAGTGCCATTTCACTCACTCCTCTCGGGGACCTCGGCCTGGCAGTCAGTGTGACAGACGAGAGACGGAGTCACACTGGACGTGGGACTTCTCTACAGTATAAGGGCTCAGGTCCGGGGAGGGACAACGGGGGTCTGTCTGCCCCAACCGGGGTGACACCCAGCCCAGAACGCCACAAGCCCCGCCAGCCCACCCCTTCCTTCCTGCCGAAGCAGGGCTGGCCGCACAGCTGCCTCCCCACGGCCCTCAGAGGCCTGCCCTGTCCCACCCTGCCCCGCCCAGAGTGGCAGAGGCAGCTGCCTCCGGTGACAAATGTCCTCCAGCCTCAGAGCCACACTCCGTCCCTGTCTCCCCGAGCCCTGGGTAGGGCTGTTGCTTCTGTGTTCCCAGCACAGCCCTCCCGTGGTCCCCGCCGCTCCTGGCCCAGCCACTGACGGTGCTCTGTCGCGTGGCGTCCCCAGGCCCAGCCACGGAGCGGGGGTTCTCATGCCCGCTGGACACAGGGGACCTTGAGCCGTCCGCCACTGGCCTGCAAGGACCGGTTAGGGCGGCCTCCGAGGGCTGTGCTCTCTCGCTCCGGGCACCCCCACCCCCCACCTGTCCGACAGAGACAGACCAAGGGCCTGGTGGGCAGCCCCCCGGGCCAGCTGTCCTTCACACCGCCCCAGACCCTGCCGCCTCAGCCCGCGTTCACACGACAGACAGACGCTTACAGAGCCGGGGACCCCGCCAGGAGGAGACAGGGATTATTCCTGCTCCTGGCGGGGGCGGGGCACAGACACCGCCTGGAATGTCGCAGGAGTCACGTCTGCAGCCGTACCCGGATGGGAGGGGTGCGGGGCATGGGAGGGCAGATGGCGAGGCTGGGGTGGGGCGAGGGCGCGGCAGGCGGCTCTGGAGGGGGCCGGGGGACAGGGGGACGGCTGTGTCGCTCACCGGGCCTGGCTGGCTCTGTCTATGAGAGCCACGGGAGCAAGTGGCCTCCTCACTGCTCCGTCCCACAGACGTGGAGCGCCTTGGCCGGGCCTCACCTGAAGCCCCCCTTTTCCCACCCATGCCCCCCGGAGGCTCTCCCTCTGTGCCATCCTCATCCCTAAAGCTGCAGCATCCAAACCTCGGCTGGGGTCTCTCTCCTCCCTCGCTGGGGACCTACCGCTACTACTCCTAGGCACACCTGCGCTCCAGGCCACCTACCGTGGTCACCAGTAAGGGCTCCAACCTCCCCGCCCTGCTCCGCTCACCAGGGGGCCCGTCCCTGGCGCCTCCTGGAGCCTCCCCCTCCCCACCTCCCGCCCGCCCGCCCGGCAGGCTCATCAAGCGTCCATTGTGCTGGCTCCCGAGCTTCTTCCTGCCCTTGACACTTGTCAAAATAATTATGTCATGTCATTAAATATGGCTCAAAATGACGAAATGTGGACACGAACGGGGAGAGTCGTTTCTGTCGGAACGAGGCCCACGGCTTTGAAGAGACTCCATACGGGCGTTTTGCTGTGAAAAGCGCTGTGACTGGGGGTGTGGGGGAGACCACCGGCAGAGCCCGGTGGACGGAGGGGGGACCCGGGGACGCCGCGTGCACGCGTGCGTGGGTCTCTGCAGCCTTCCCGCACCTTAGAGAAACGGAAGCTGAAAGCAGCAGACCAGTGGTTCTCAAAGGGGGTTCCCCGCCAGCAGCACTGGCACCGGCCCAAATCCCTGCAAAAAAATACAGGTCTCGGACCCCGGCCCGGACCCGTGAGTCGGGAGCGCTCAGGGTGGCTCAGCTGAGTCCCCCAGGGGTCTGAGGACTTCCACTGTGGGGGAGCCCCGTTATCAGAGGGGTCAATTCTGGGCCCCCGAAGAGCAGACTGGCACCCAACACAGGTGCTGGCCTCACCCGCTGTCGGTGACCCCACAGTGCGGGCCTCCCCGGAGGGACACCCCGCCCCCGTCCGCGAGATCCCACGAGGGGAGCCGTCGGCAGCGTCCCCGTTCTCCAGATGGGGACACTGAGCTGGGGAGCCATTACGTGACGGCCCAAGGGCCTCGCGGGTGGCGAGCGGCCTGGCCCCCGGGCGGGGGGCGCGGTGTCTGCCCGCCTGTCCCCACCGCCCGCCCGCCCGCTGACGGCCCGTGGCTTCCCGCAGCTGCACCACGCCTGCACCGGGCCGGGCCTGGCCGTGCTGTGCTTCCTGCGTCAGGACATCCTGGAGTACTTCAGCGTGTACGGGACGGCCCTGAGCATGTGGGTCTCGCTGATGGGTGAGTGTCCGCAGCCCCGCCCCCCGAAGCCCCGCCCCGCCCGCCCACGCTGCCCGCCCAAACACCCGGCTGCTGAGCCCGTGCCCCCACACCTCGTTTCCGGGGCCCTCCGCCCTCTCCCGGGGTGCAGGGCCGAGCTGACTCCACGGAGAAGGGCGTGCAGCTCCTAAATGCCCGGATTCCTGTTTGTCACATCCCTCCAAAGTGACACCTTCAACGAGGCCCTGTCATGACAAACGTACCTGGCAGAGGCATGCCCGAGCAGGGAGCCGTCACGGCACTCTGCCCTGTCTCTTTCCCGGGGGACCCCCGTTCGCCATTCGGGGTCCCCTCACCCCAAGAACCTCCCCTGCACGCGCAGTTTTCAGCTCGGCCTTGTGGGCGTGTCCAGAACCACGACGGTCCCCAGCTAGTTCTCCCTGCCCCCCCATTTCACTGCAATATCGGGGCACAATCCCCATTACACAGGGCCCCCCGCGATTTGACCAGGCCTCGCAGGGGACCCAGATCGTCCTCGTACAGTCCCCGGGTGTCTCCGTGCCCTTGCCCGCGTGCTCCCTGTGGGATGGACCCACCCCCGGTCCTTCGCATGTGGACCCGTTTATGAAAGCAGCTTCCGGCCAGCACGCCCCAGGCTGCCCCGGGCACGGGGGAGCCTGCCGCTCCCCGAGGCCCAGCTGGGGTTCCGGTGAGCAGGCTGGGCCTCGGGCTCCCGCTGGCCGGGGGAGGGGCACCAGCCACGCCCGGGCCCCTCAGGGAGACCCCTGGGGGGGGAGCAGTGGCCAGCAGCGGCCGCGGCCACCACTCACCTCTCGCTCTCTGTCCCCGGCCACCCCAGCGCTGGCTGACTTCGACGAGCCCCAGAGGTCGACGCTGGTGATGTTCGGCGTGCTGACCGTCGCCGTGCGGGTCTACCACGACCGCCGGGGCTACGGCGTGTACTCCGGCCCCATCGGCACCGCCGTCCTCATCATCACAGCTAAGTGGGTGCGTGCCGCGCGGCCCCCGGTCTGTGGCCCTCCCCACCCCCACCCGGCGTCTCCGCTGGCCTCACGAACACACGTAGAAATGACCGTCGGGCGCACGGGCATGCGGATTCGGGGGTGGACTGTAGCCCACGGTACCAAACCGCTCTGCCTCGGTCTCCATGTCTGCAAGGCGGGTATTACACTAACAGTCCGGGTCGGCTCAAGATTAACGGAGATGATGCATCTGAAGTGTTAGCCTAGAACCCGGCTTCTGATGCGCTCAGAAAAAATGGAGATATTCTCATTATTATCGTTGTTGTTGAAGGGACAGGCTGCCTTGGAAACGCAGTGATCCGTGGGACGTGGCCCGCGTCCGTCCGTCCGTCTGGGAAGACCCCTCGGGCAGGGGAGGCCTCAGCTTGTCCCGAGAGGAGGGGGAAGCAGTGTGTGGGTGACAGGAAGCTGGGACCGATGCTCATGGCACTGAGGCGGTCTGGGCCGGAGTCGCCAGCACCGAGGCCTTCTGCCACCCTGGGGCGCTGCACCCACAGCAGGTCCGGGCCAGCTCTGAGTCGGGGCTGGATCTGAGTTAGCCTGAGGAGCAGTCGCTCGCTGGGGACTTTCGCGGTCCCCGGCGTATGGGTCTGGCCACGGGGCCCGAGGGCTCCTGGCCGCCTGCAGCCGAGGCTCACCCTGCGTTTTGTGGAGCACTGAGCGTGGAGGTTACTTGGTTATTTTCCAGGGCGGATGCTTCTCCCGAAGGTGCGTCTCCCCCTGAGCCGGGCCGGGAAACAGTGGCACCCGGGGACGGGGAGCGGGACGGGGATGGGGAGAGGCGTGGCCGCCCAGCGAGTCTGTGTCTCGGGGGTGCTGCCCGGGCCCCCGGGGCCCCGATGCGCAGCGTGTGGCCCGGTCGCGTCTGCGGTCCTCACGCCTCGGCCGCAGGGGCGATGCGAGGTTCCGGGACGGGGACCCGCGTCCGTTCCGGCCTCTGGGCGTGCGTGGACCCAGCTCTCTGCGCCGCCTGAGCCTGGCCCCAAGCACCAGCGGCAGCAGCCCCCAGCTTCACGCGCTGGTCGAGGGCGTCTGATAAATAACCCGCGTGTTTGCCCACGGACCACGGAGGCATCAGAGGCAGAAGGCGGGACCCACCCCAGCACCCCACTGCGTCCCGTCCCCCCAAACCGGGGTAGGGGGCCGTGAGAGGGGGGGACCCTGTTACATCCCAGACAGGCAGGCAGGCGGGGAATCCCAGCCCCGTCGCCCAGGCTGCGGGCTCCTGGGGGCGTCTCCCTGCGCCCCATCTCCTGCCTGAGCATGAGGGGGGGTGCAGAGGCCCAGGGCCAGCTCACCCTCCGGCTCAGGGCGGCCGTTCCTGGGTGACCTGTGACCTCAGCTCTCCCGTCGTCCCTGCCCCCACAGCTGCGGCGGATGAAGGAGAAGAGGGGTCTGTACCCCGACAAGAGCGTCTACACCCAGCAGATAGGCCCCGGCCTCTGCTTCGGGGCCTTGGCTCTGATGCTACGCTTCTTCTTCGAGGTACCCAGGCAGGGGGCGGGGTGTGGGGAGCAGCCCGGGGGAGCCCTCTCGGAGGAGGTCACTGGGCCAGACTCCCAGGACGCGTGAGGGGGCTGGGGAGGGGCCCGTGTGAGTGGCGGGGGCCAGGCACACAGCAGAGGCGCAGAGCGTGCGGGGAGGGGGAGGGGAGCTGGGAGAGGAGCCGCGCTTTGGGGACAGGGCGGGGGCCACGGCTGACAGCCCGCCGCGCCCCGGCAGGAGTGGGATCACACCTACGTCCACAGCTTCTACCACTGCGCCCTGGCTGTGTCCTTCATCCTCCTGCTGCCCAAGGTCAACAAGAAGGCCGGGGACGCGGGGTCGCCGGCCAAGCTGGGCTGCTCCACGCTGTGCTGCGCCTGCGTCTGACCCACACCCCACCCGGCTCCGCGCCCCGCCCTTCCCCCCCCCACCCCACGCCTGGCGGGAGCCCTGCTGTCCTTCCTTCCCCAGCCCGGAGTGTCTTCGCATTGTGATGGGTCCCAGGGCCCTGGGAAGCCCCCGCCGTGCTAAGTGCTTCCCGAGGGCCCAGGTCCTGAGCTTCTGCTGGGTGCTGGGTGCTGGGCGCCACGATGTGAGAACAATTCGCCCCCTCCCAGGCCTCCGGGACGACTGACCGCGCCTCCGCGGAATCCTGGAGCCAGCGCCCGTCCTCCCCGCCACCCCTTCCCGAAAGCCCCAGCCCAGTCCCGCCACACGGGGTTCTGCCGGCCACCCGGTCCCCTGCCCTGCCCCCGCCACCCGCTCTCTCCTGGAAACCGGCCCCATGCGTCTGTCCCATCCCTCGGGCCCTGAGATGCCCAGGCAGGCCCACGCCTGCCCGCCCCTTGGCCGTCCCTCCAGCTGGGTCCCTAATCCGACCCTTTTGATGACAATAATCAGTCAGAAGCACCTTGATTTTGTGACCTTACTGGGAGGCCAAGTGGTGCCCGGCTCCCCGGCGGGGGAATGTGGGTGGGCCTGGGTGCGGGGAGCTCCGGCCGAGGCCCGGGCAGGCCCTGAGCCGGGCTCACGGGGAGGTGAGCCTGTCTGCACCGGGCCCCGGGGGGTGGCCTCCCAGACATCACCTCACAACCCTGAGGCGCCCCCACAGGCCCAGCCCACCCCGATTTCCCAAAGGGTCCAGGCACATCTGTCAGGCAGGAAGTTACCTACACCTGTCTGGGACCTGTTTGTGTTTCCACACCAGTGCCCACCCACATGCCCTCCTGCCGCGGGGGACAGCCGTACTTGTCCCAAAGTCACCTCTCGTATGCCTTAGGGGGCCCACAGAGAGCTGGCTCCAGCGCCTGGGGCTGGGGACGAGGTGGCCCCTCGGCCAGGCTCCCCGAATCCATCAGCCTCCCTGACGGCCCAGAGGTCCCAGGTGGCAGCGGGTCCTGGACACCCACAGCCTGTCCCTGGCTCCGCCCCCTTCTGTCCCCACAGCCCGTCAATGACAGAGCAGCCCCCTCGGCCCTTCGCGTGGCGCTCAGGGTCTCTCTGAGCTCATCTTCCAGATGCGAAAGCTGAGCCCCCACCCCGGGCATGTCCCCATCACTGGCGAGAGCACAGACAAGGCGCCCCCCAGCTGGGTGCTCCTGGGTGGGGGAGGGGCAGGCGCGGCCCCCATTGGCTGCAGGTCTGCGGGGGAGGGGGTGATTGCACACACGTGCACACGTGCACACGCACACACACACACCAGGAAGAGAGGGCACGTCCTGGAGGCAGAGCCTTCCCCTCCGGCCCCACCTGCCGTCTGCACGAGGGGACACTCATAAGTCACAGCACCAGGCTTTAAGGAACACGGGGACTCGGGGGGCCACGGGTGGGGGGGACAGGGGTGCTGCTCCGGAAGCAGCCATGTGCGAGGCGGTGGCCGCGGCCCGTCACCCCGCCCCGGCCACCCGCTCCCCACGCCGGCTCCCACCCTGGTGGCAGCACACGGAATGTTGGCGGCGGCGGCCGCTCCCACGCAGGGCGGGGCCGGGGCTGCCAGGCGCGCGAGGGCCGCGCTGACGGGCCGCTCGCCGCGGCCGCGCTGATTTATGAGTCTGCCCGGGAGCCGGGCCAGGTCTGTAAGTCATGGGCGATTAGGAGGGCGCTCCAGCCCGCAGCCCGCAGCGCCCCTCCCCAGCGGGGCCGGCCCCCATGGGAGCCGCAGGGGGCCGGGCCCGAGCCCACCGTGCAGATGGGGACACTGGGCCGGGACGTCAGCAGCTGGCCCTCACCCCGGGACACAGGACACTGAGCTGGTGGCAGTGCCCAGCCCAAAGTCATCTTCAGATGCTCAGAGGCCCACTGACATCCTGGGGGCTCCACCCCCGGGGTCCGGAGCGGAGTGCTCGGGCAGGGGGCCGGAGGAGGAGGAGGAGGAGGCCACCCAGGCTGGCCCGCCACTCTGATACCTCCAGACTGGCCAGGAAGACGTGACACATCCCAGTGTCACCGAGTCCCGGGATCTGAGAGCCACGGCCCCCGGCGCCAGGAAGGGCCTCCGAGGCCCTCCTGACCCACCCCGGGAGGACGGGACCGCCCGCCCACGCGGCCCGGCTGGGGGTCTGCGGGTCCACGAGTGCTGACACTGCCACGAGCCAGTGCCTGAAAGGCGGCCCTGGACGTCACCAGAACCCCGGGGGTGGCGCGGTGCGGAGTGCGCTCGCGCTAGTGATGGAGACGGAGAGATGCGCATGCGCGCGCGCACACACCCCCCACCCCACCCCACCTGGTCCAGGACAGCGCCCCGCGCCCCCGCACGCGGTTCCGGAGCGTCCACGCTGCACCGTCTCTACACGGCCACTGATTTTAATTAATTTAAATTTAAATAGCCACGGGTATTGGGGTGCCAATAATATACAGGAGGCCCAGTGACGTTTGAACTTCAGAGAAAGAACAGATAAGGATTTCACCTGAATACGTCTCATATTTGGGGTGTACTAAAAACATGATCCACTGCCCCGCCCCCCGAAAATGTAAATGGGACCGTCGTCCTGCCTTTTGCCGGGCAGCGCCACCCGTGGCTGGCAGCTACGGAGGGGGACGGCACGGCTGCAGCAGACAGGAGGGACGCTCCCTGGACACGGGGGGTTGGGAATTCTGGGTTAAACCAAGTGACACAGGCAGAGGCGCTCAGGGCCCAGGTCCGATTGTGGCCTCGCTGCCAGGACACGGGGTGGGGGCCGGGGGGTGGGGCAGGGTGCATCCCGCAGGTGGGCCCTGCCACAGCCTCCGGGGGGCCGGGTCTGGCTTCCACACCCCACAAGGCAAAGGGCAGAAGCCGCCAATGTCCCGGCCTGGACACGCGCTCCGGGCCCAGCCGTCGGGGAGCGGGGCCCACACACCTCCAGCAGCCCCAACGGAGAAGTGTTATAAACACTTACAACAACTAGACAAAACAGTCTATTGTAGCAGCCCTTCCTCCCCCCACACCCCCCCCCCCCGCCCCGCCGCAGGGGTGAGGCTGGCATGGCCCAGGGAGCCCTGGGCCCCCCGCCAGGACGCCCTCTGTTTGCACAGGCGGAGGTGTTTTTGTCTGAGGGCAGTCTGCAGGCTGTGGCCTTTGTCATGTCTGCTACTGAAATTTCCTGTCTCTGTTATTCTCTTCTCCGGCAAGACGATCTGAAACCCAAAACTTTTATTGCCCCTTTTAAAAAGGCTTTACAGCTCCCCGTCCGCCTCATACCGCGTCCCGGGCTCGGTCGGGGCTGCTATTGCAGTGAGGGGGTGGCGCTGCCTTGGCTGCGGGACAGCAGGGCCCACGTGTGGCCAGGCAAGACCGACTCCGCAGTCGGCAGGACGCCCCAGGGTGCGGGTCTCGGCTCGCTGGCCGGCTGGCCGGCTGGGTGGCTGGTTCACGGAGCTGGCCGAGCAGCGTGGCCAGCAGGGACACGGGCTGTGTGCCACGGGGGGACCTGGCGGCTGTCCTGGCCATCCCGTCTCCGCTCTGCACCCTGGGGCCCGGCTCTCCCCATCCTCGCCCCCAGTTTCCTCTCCTCTGGCTGGGAGCAGCAGCCTCGCCCAGCGGCCGCTCGGGCCCTCAGGGTGAGTTAACTCAGAGGCCGGCCAGGCTGGACGGTTCTTGTGAAAGTAAAAAAGGCAGGAAAAAAAGGGGAGACCAGACCGGGGGGGTGGGGGTCAGGTGTAGAGTTGCAGAGACGGGCCGGGAGCCAGGCAGCCCTGGGCCCCCCCCAACTCCTCCCAGCCTCAGTTTCCCCGTTTGTAATCGTCCTCACCTTACGTGGGTGTTGCCGAGTGTAAATGCGATAATTGAACACAAAGCAGTCAGCAGGGCTTTTCTGAATGGCATTTTGTTGTTAATGACATCATTATTATCTTCATTATCAGTGGTCACGGGCAAGCAAGGGAACCTCTAGACGGTCGTCTGGGGTCCTGGCCGTGAGGGGGACATTCACCATAGTTATGGCATCAAATACCCCCCCCCATCTGCCAAGGAAGCAAAATGCTTCCAACCAAGTGTTTATGATGGATTAAGGAATTAAGCAAAGAAGGCTGCCTGGAAGAGGCGGGTTTAGGACTGAAACTGGAAACGCAAAGCGGCCTGACCCGTGGGCCCTGCAGACAGACGCCTGGCTCTCGGGCCCCACCTGCGACAGCCTCCCAGTTCCACCGTTCTGGGTCCGACTGTCCCCCTGTGCCTCGAACCCCCACCCTGACCTCGCCACCTCCCGCAGCCCTCTCGTCCCCACAGGCACAGCAAGGCCATTGCTGCCCGTGGAGGGAGCGGTGCCCACAGCTGGGCTGTCCCCACTTCCGTCACCGGTGTGCTCCAGGACAGGAGAGAAACGGGTTCGGCCAGGCGTCGAGTCGCCATCTCTTCCCCGGGGTTTTGGTCTCCCTGCCCTGTCCCCCACCTCGCCTGAGCTGGCCGGGCAGGAAGTGAGGGGCCCCGCGGGCACACATCGCTGCTCTGATGGTCATCGTGTGTCCAGCAGCCTTCCCGACACTGTGGACGCCAGCCAGACCTTGCACGGAGCAGCACGGCGGCCGTGGCAGGGGCAGGGACCGAGGGAAGGTGAGGGGTGGGCGTCAGGGACACTGCCGGGGGCCGTGCTGTCCACTGGCCTGAAGGAGAAGGGCAGCCGTCCAGGAGAGGGGCCCGGGGGGGGGGGGCTGTGGGCAGGGCCAGGTGGGTGGGCTGGGTGGGCCCGAAGGGGCTGGGGAGCTGCCGCTGTTACAGGACAGTGTTAGGGGGGATGACCTCAAGGTCGGGTCCCCCGAGTGAAAAGCTGGACAAAATGCGGGAAAGAGATCACAGACCCCGCCAGCGGGAGGGGCCGGGGGGGGAGCGGGCAGGAGAGGGTGTCACGAGGACAGTGGCACCCACAGGGCTGGCCAGGGGATCCTCCCCACTCCCCTGGCTGCCCTCGCCTCCAGGAGGCGCAGAGCGTGGTCACCTTGGTCACCGTGGCCACCAGTGGTGGCGCCCAGCAGGTGCGTGCACCCGGCCTCCAGCCTGCGGCGGGGGGCAGCTCAGGGCAGGGAGTCGGCACCAGCAGTCACGGCCCAAAGGTGAGGAACAGCTGACTCGTTCTGTAAAGTAGCACAGAGCCGAGGTCACCCCGGCTTCCTGGGCCCCTCGCACCCCTGCATCATCTGTGGAGTGGGAGAGAGGGAGATGCAGGGACAGGCTCCCCCAGAGGGGAGTGAGCACCCCACGGGCCAGCGCCGAGCCCAGCAGGGCCGCCCGGCCTCATACCCCTGCAGCCTGGAAGCCCAGTGCTGCCCGGAGCGCCCCAGTCCTCACCGAGCCCCCCAGCTCACGGGGCAAAGGTTCGTCAGCGAGAGAATGTCTGTCCAGGTGAGAGCAGACTCATGGCCCCTCAGAGAGCCCACGCTGGGTACATACGTGGCTGGTCGGTGACCTCAGACGCCTCAGCCTGGACGTCTCGCTGACCTGTCCACCGGAAGCAGGATGGAGGGTCCATGAGCTGGGAAAGGAACCAGAGCGAGTGCCCTTGGGGCTGTGCGACCTTGGGTGACCTTGGCCTCCCTTCATCCTTGGAAGCAGGGCCCCTGCTGATCGGATGGTGGGACAGTGGAGGCGACAGCGCCTCACCCGTGGCCCCCCGGGCGCAGAGAGCCTGTCCCAGCCCAGGAAGCCAGCAGAGGCACACGGGACCCTCCACCCCACCTGCATGGGTGCTGCACCCCCACCCACGGGCGGCAGCTTCACCCAACCCTTGGGGAGCCCCTTTCTCCAGGGAGGTGGAGGTCCCCACCCAGGAGGCAGCCAGCAGATGGCCGTGACCACCCCAAGCTGGGGGCCGGAAGGAAGGAAGAGGGGGACGTGGGCCTGGGACCCCGCATCCAGCCCAGGCCTCCCCACCTCTCCCGCCTGAGAAGTTGGGCCGTCTGAGCTCTCGCTGGGGGCTGTCTTCCCAGCAGCTCAGCTGACGGGAGCCCGCTGGCCGAGGGCCCCAGCCGAAGCCAGGCTATCGGGTAGCGGTGGCCACATCTGGAAGACGTTTGGCAGAGCCCCTGGCCCCCCCTGGCACCCCCCTGCCCCCCACCACAGCAGAGGGTGCAAAGCAGCAGCCGATAAGCGCTGCTGCCAGCTCGGCTCGGATCCGGGATCTGAGCTGCGGGCCTCAGACCGACAGCCGGCTCCCAGGGCTGGGGGACTAGGGCCAGTCCCAGGGTGTCAGCACCAAAGGCCACCTCCGAGGCTGGTCAGGGCCGGCCCCGCCCTCCCGCAGCCACCTGCTCTTCTGTGCGTCCCCACGATGCCCGTGTCCCATGTGTCCCCGCCATCGTCACAGCTGGAAGGGGCTCACGCGTGTAATGGCTTCGTCACCGGACTGCGCCTCGGCCCTCTCGCCCCCACTGCACGGGGCGGAAAACGGGGGGATGACTTGAGGTCGGGTGAGCCCGAGCCCTCACGAGGGAGCCGAGACTTGACGCCGTTTGATTTGGGGTTTCCGGGGTGCTGGTGGCTGTCCCTCACAGCAGCCCTTGTCCCGCCACCTGCCGTGCACACGGAGGCTTTGCTGTGGCCCGAGCACGGCCCTGGGCGCTGTATCTACAGTGAGCGCTCAGGGGACTTGGCCGCGTGGTGGCGTCACCCTCGCTGCACATGGGGTGACCGATGGTGCAGGCAGCACCCGGCAGAGGAGCCAGTGCGTGATCCGATGAGGAGCATGAAGGAGGGGATGAAGGGAACAAGGGACCGACCACGTGGCCGGACACAGCGTGCGCCTGCAACTCCCGGGCCTCTTGACGTCTCTGTGATGGGCACCGTCTTCCTTCATCTGCCGACAAGCGGGCTTTCGAGCTGTCCCCGTCCCTGGCTGTGAACTGGCACTGAGGTCAGTCTACGGGGCACCAATGCTCCGAAACGGGCCCAGATTCGCTCTGCGTCCTGTACATGGCCGGTTGCCATGCCTGCCCGTCCCGCTCACGTCTGTCACGTGGCGCTTGTCGTCCACGTCGCTGGAGGCATCTGTGTCCTCGCTGAGTGGCCGCCATTCCCTCACTGAGCGAGGGAGTCGTAAAAACCCCCTCGGGTGACGGCAGCCTCTGAAACGACAGGATCTGGAACAAACGGACGTCCACATGCCAAAAAGGGACCTCACCCCGCACCTCGCACCGTGCCCCGAATCACTGCAGAAAACCAGAACGGTCCTAGCAAAAAAAAAAAATTAATAAATAAAAAATAAAAAAAAAGAAAGAAAAAACACACACAAAATAAACAAAAACAAACAAAAAAAAAACAAAAAAACGCACAAAAAAATAAACAAAAACAAACAAAACCAAAAAAAGAAAGAAAGAAAAACAAGAGAACATCTTTGGGACCTCACATCAGGAGCAGGTTTCGTAGCTATGACAACCAGGAGCCATCAAAAAATATATATATTAAGAAGCTACACTTTATCAAAATATACAACTTTGCCCTTCAAAAGACATCGTTAGGAAAACTTGAAAAAAGACAAGAATTAGACGGGAAGGCAACATTTACAAAACAGACACATGATAAAGCGCTTTGCGTAAATAAACTTCCCCAATGCAGAGGTCCACTCGAACCGCGAGTCTCTACACACCCACGACTGATACAAAGCGATGTCGCGTTCGACTGTAACTGAAAAATAAAAAATAAATAAATTCAAAAAAATCCTCACTAGGAAGAGAAACAACTCGAGATGAAAAGGAAAAAAAAAAACGGACGAAAGAGTTTGTAACATTTCATCAAAGATTTACAAACGACCAATCAGCGCATGGAAAGACGATGCCCGGCATCCCTGGTTGCCGGGGAAACGCAGAGCAGACCGCGGCGAGATACCGCGTCACACCCACCAGCATGGCCGCACGCGAGCTTCACGTCAAGAGAGTTGTCCCGTTTCTAGAAGAAGTGACAGCACAGAGACCAACGGACCGATGGCTGCCTCGGGATGCGGGGAGGGGCAGGTTGCAGGGACGGGCTAGGGTGGGCACAAGAGAATTTGGGGGGACAGTGAAAAGTGAGGGTTGCGTAACAATGTCAATTCACAAAGACTCACTGAGCTTAACGTGGGTAGATTTCTGGTGTGTACATGACACGTCTATACACGTTTCTTTTAAATCTCCCGCTCTGTTAATTGATGTGTTATTTCTCCATCGAATTCTGCCCGATGGTGCTTTCTGTATCTTGAGGTTTTGCTCTCAGGCACCTTGAAGGTAAAAATAAGTTACGTCTTTCCGATAAATCAGACCGTTTGACCTTGAAGCAGGGAACTATTGCTAGTAGTTCTTGTTGACGTAAAGTATATATTTTCTTCCTATGCGAATAGAACGTTTAGAAGCTTTCTCTGTCGTAGTATTTGCATGTGCTTTTTACTTTCTATCTGTTCGTATCTGGACGCTTTAAATGTATTCCTTACAAAGAGCTTACGGCTGTATTTTTGTCCTTTTTATCTGGCCTGACATTACTGTCCTTTATCAGGAACATGTACATTTCCATATCTTGTAATCACTCATCTATTTGGACTAGTTGGGACCATTTTATTTCGTCTTTTCTGTGTTTCCTTTCTCTCCTTTCTTGCCTTCTTTTTGGATTACTGAGTGTTTGGATTCTGTTCTCTGCATTGGTTTAGAATGTATGTACTGTTTCCTTTAGGGGTTGCTTATCAAAGTCTGTCCTAAATTAATACTTTTCTCACAGAGACGTTAGAACCACTTAATTCTAATTACTCCCTTCCTGACCTGAAGGATGGCCTCGGGGCCTGACGCCTCTGGATGCAGGGAGGGTCGGTTTCGGTGGCCGGCCGGCTGCGGACTGGCTGCTGTCGGCAGTGACCCCGGCTGTTGGTCACAATGACGAATTTCGAGCTGTTCCGCTGGAAACCAGAGCAAAGGGCATCGTGGGGACCTCACTGCAGACAAAGCTTCTCAGCCCCGATGTCCCTGGGGGGTTCGTGAGGGGGTCAACACCTTTCCTGCGACTCTGCAGTCACATGGGTCTCGGTCTCCATCCTGTTACCCCAAGAGTCATGCGTCCCCGAAAGAGCCCGACAGCTGTGTCCCTTGGTCAGCTGAGCTGCTGGGGAGAGGGTGGACCTTCCGGTGTCGCTCAGAGAACAGCTGGGCACAGCTGCGTCCTGAGGACACGGCCCCAGCCCTGCCGGGAACACGGGGTCAGACGCCAGTCTCGGCACAGGCCCCGCTCGGGGGGAGCCGGGGCAGGAGACGGCGAGTCCTGGGTTGTGCTGGCCCCCGTCCTGGCCTAACCAAGCAGTCCCCCGTCCCCTCTGGCCCCGCGGATGGGAGGGCATCTCCAGCCCCCTCCGGGGAAATGTGTCGGATTCTCTTGGGGCGGTGTGGCAACCCCTCCGAGGGCGGCAGGGGTCCATCTGGAGGGGGCGTTGCAGCTCTGGGGCGCCACACCGTGCTTCTCAGCGACCTCAACTCTGAAGACTCCGCGAAGCCCGAGGCCAGAATCTCGCACACCTGCCTCTGCGGGCTGAGACTCCCCTCCCAGCCCGCGCCCGGCCGGACACAGGGGGGCCAAGTTATCATTCGCGCTCGGCTCGGATTCCAGTTTCAAAACATCCAGTGGCCTCGTGTCACTTGCCATGTTGAGCCACTCACCTTCCGGCAGGCCGGCCTCCCCCACTCTGCAAGCCTCATGCTGGAGATCACGGGCCCTGTGCGTGTGTGTGCGTGTGTGTGTGCGTGTGTGTGTGTATGTGCGTGTGTGTGTGCGTGTGCGTGGTGAGGGTATGGGTACGTGTGTGTGTGCGTGTGTGTGTGCATGTGTGTGGTGAGGGGTGGGTACGTGTGCGTGTCCGTGTATGCGTGTGTGTGCATATGTGTGTGCATGTGCGTGTGTGTGTGTGCATGTGTGTGCACGTGGTGAGGGGGTGGGTACGTGTGCGTGTGCATGTGTGTGTGTCCATGTGTGTGTGTGCATGTGTGTGTGTGTGCGTGTGCACGTGTGTGTGCATGTGCGTGGTGAATGGGTGGGTACGTGGGTGGCGTGTGTGTAAGGGGCACCCTCACTCTGTCCCCTGCACCTGGACACCTTCGTGGATGCCTCTGCACCCCGCCTGTTAAAATCTTGCTCATCCTCGGAGACGGGGCTCACATTCTAGCTCTCTCTGCAGCCCCCCCAAACGCCCCCTCCCCGCACCCCTCCCTCCACTCCCCACATCCGCCATGCCTCTCCCTGCCTGGCCCCGAACCTCTGACTCGGCCTCCCCTCCCGCTCCCCAGCCCTGCGGTCGGCTGTCACCCCGCCCGCGGGCGGCAAACGGGGAGCTTTCTGGGGTTTCTGCTGATGCTTCGTTCACTCTGCATCACGTAAGCAGCACACAGGTGACGATTCTGGGGGGCGGGGCGGTTATTCCAAACCACCCTCCACCTTTCCAAAAGGCCCCCCGTCATTCACGTGTGCCCTCAAAACAGTGTAATGTGCAGATGACCGCACAGCCCACTCAGACCCCAGTACCACAGGCTCGTTCGCTGTGGACCCTGCGTCCGGCTGTGGACCCCGCGTCCGGCCACGCCCCCCCCTGAGGGGGAGGTGCTGCCTCCACCTCGAGTCCCCGCTGAGCGCCCCGTAGCGCGGGGAGGGGGGCGGTGCCCCAGGCCCAGGCCAGGGACGGGGCAGAGGACACCGAGCGGTCCAGACGACGGGCGGCCTCCACGCGGACAGCCAGCGGCCCGTCCCCACGCCGCCCCCGGACACCCACAGCCCCCGCTGCGTCCACGCCCCAGCCGCACCGCGGGGCCCGGGAAAGCAAATCCCGCTCCGTATCTGCGGGCGGGGGCCGGGCGGGTAGTCAGTCCTTGGAGACCGCCTCGTGGTCGTTCCGCAGACGGCCCGAGAGACCCCAGGCCCCTGCCGGCCCCCTGGGCCCCGGAGCCGCTGTGGACCACGCGCCTCGGGCGGGCACCAGCCTTCTGCAGAGACGGCGGCCTCGAAGGTGGGGGGGCAGGTGAGGGCAGACGCCCCACCGGCTTCTTCCGCTGAAACTGCTGCCATCATTCAAAACACACGTGACCGGCCAGGGCGACAGGACCGGCTGAGACCCAGGCCCAGGCTGTGCAGACAGCAGGACACGGGGCAGACACCTTACGGGCACACGCAGGGCACTTATGAGTGTCACCCCACACCCAGGCCAGCCCCGAGCGTCCGAGGCTGGGCTCCCCGCACCCCTGCAGTCTGACCCCTCCCACCCAACACCAGGCCAGCAGGCGGCAGCCTTGGCATTGAGCTAGGGGGAGCCCTCCCCTGTGTGCCCGCTTCCGTCCTGCCCCGCCCCCACCCCCGCCAGACCTGGCGCTCACTCAGGGCGGGGCCGGTGGCCCGGCGCCAACTGCCGGGGACCCAGCTAGCCTGCCAGACAGGAAGTGGGGGCGCTTCGTACAGGCGTGTGTGTGCACACCCATACACATGTGCACATGCACACACGCACACACACACACACACGCTCATCTACACGACGTGCCAGGGCACACGTGTGGGCATGTACGTGCACACGTGTGTGTCTGAGCCCGTCCGTGGAGCGGGGTTGGCCCCCTGGGGCGAGAGCCGAGCCCCTGCATCTAGGGGTGGCCTGCAGATAAGTGAGGTCGCAGATGGGGGGGTGCTCCATGCCAACTCCCCTCCTGCAGCCTCCCATCCCCAGTCTCTTCTGGCAGCTGCAGCAGGGCCTCGGGTCTGAACCCCCTCCCCAGCGCGCCTCCCCGTCCACCCCAGGCTCCTCCTGGACCAGAATTAGCAGCCGCCCAGGGGCAGAGCAGTGGGGGGGTCTCAGGGGCCTGTGGCTGGGGCCATGATCTGAGCGCTCCCCCACCCCTGCCTGTGGGGCGGCTGCTCCCCAGGGCCGTGGTGGGGGGGCGGGCGGGAGGCCCAGCAGGCAGGATCCAGACCGCCCAGCACAGCCGCCCCGGGGCTGGCCCTGTTCCGCAGACTCCGGTGACCCCAGGATGGCCACGGTCCCCGGCGGAGGGCCAAGGCACCACTGTGCAGACATGTTAAAGGACACGGCCAGACCCGGTTTGTTCTCCAGTGACCCCGAGCGCACCGCACCCCCCACTCGGCCACCTCCCAGGCCTGGGGCATCGGCAGTTTGCAGGACAGCCTCGTGTCGCAGCTTCCTCCTCGGTGACACGGGGACAACGGTCCCCACTGTGTTACAAGGACAGAGGGGCGTGAGCCCATGTTTGCACGCAGATTGCTCCTCAGAAGGCACAAACTGGCCGGCCCCCCTCCCTCTTCTGTCTCGCCAGGAGCCCCAAAGACCTCCCCCGGGGGGGACCCGGCCGCAGCTGGGCTCCCGAGCCCCCACCCCCGAGGTGCCCCCGGGTCTCCCAGTGGAACATTTTTGACATATTCTAAACTGTCAGCAAAACAAAATGAAAATTCAGTCGTTGCTTCTGGCGGCGAGTCCACAGGCCAGCACGGGGGCCAACACTAACCGAGGGCGGGAGCTTTCCCGGGCCACCTGCGGCCCCGGGGGCCTGTGTGGTCCGTCTGAGCGTGGGGCCGCAGTGGTCGGGCCTGACCCCGCCGCTGGCCGGCGGGGACCGGAGCAGGGGGTGGGGCAGTCTGGAGGGAAGCCGGGGGAACAGCCGGGACAGAGTGAGACTCACTCACACACTGCAGGCCAGGAAGCGTCCGGCCATCCAAAATATGTGCTGTCCCCCTGCAGTGAGCAGCGCAGCTGTTGTGCTACTTAGCAGCCCACAAAGGCTGGCCAGGTCCCGGGAGAGGGTGTGTTGGCCGAGGCCGGGAAAAGGCAGATACGCCCAGCTAGGAGGCCTCAGCGTCCCCTGCCCTGCTCCCAAAGCACCCCCGCCCCTGCCCTGCCCAGACCCGGCAGGCCCCGGCAGCAGGGGCTGGGCCCCTCCCCCAGGGTGGTCAGAGCCTGGGGTCAGCATGCAACTGGCCGAGAAGTAGGCCTGGGTGACTTTCTTCCTGACGCAAAGGCCAGAGGGGACGAGAACTCACTTCAGCTGCCTGGGTCGGACCCCCACCCACGTCCCAGGTGCTGCCCCTCTGCTGAGCCCTGGACCCGGCTCTGCCGAGCAGGCGGGAAAAGCCGAGAGTCAAGGTCACAAGCGCCCGTCCACTCGGGAAGGACCCCGTTCACCGCTCCCCGTGAAGCAGACGAGGAAGTAGGGGTTCACAAATAGGGGTGGTGTGTGTGGGGGGCCCACACTCACACAGCAAGGACTCGACCCCAGGTGGACTGGCTGCCCTGCCGGGACCCCAAAAGTGGGTGGCAGAAGCCGCAGCTGTGTCCTGAGGAGGGGCCGATGGCCGGAGAGGGGGGTGGGTCAGCCTCGGCCTGGGTTTATCCTGTCCCCGCTTCACGCCCCAAGCAGGATGTGCCCGATACGTGTGCGTGAGATGAAGCCCCTCGAGGTCCCCGGGAGTGTCTGCTGGGGGACGTCCTGGGCCTGGCTCCTGCGTCGTGGAGGGTGCCACCCCCTCCGGGCTCCTGTCCTCTGCCCGCCCATCCACCTGCCGCCCAGCGTGCGCCGCTGTCCCGCCTCCCGGGCTGAGGGAGGGTTTCCAGCGTCACCCCGTCCCACCGTCGTCCTCACCTCACGGAGGACGGGACAGTGACTGGCCCCGGGTCCAGGTGGCTCTCAGGCCCCGACGAACACCCGGTGCCCACAGAGCCACCACCTAGGTCTCTGCTGTCAGCGGTGAGCCAGGCCAGGCGGACCTCCTCCCGCCCGCCTCGCCCCTCTGCTCTGAGCCAAGAGCTGGCCTCTCGCAAGAGGGGACCGTGCACCCTGGCGTACGGGGTGCGGAGGGCGCCCGCCGTGTGCCAGCCCCTCACTGCCCAGCAAGGACAGGTGGCTGGCATCTCGGTGAGGAGCGCGTGTGGCTGCGGCTCGCACGGCAGGGCCCAGGCCCCATGACGTCACCAAAGAGCCAGCCGCTGCCTCGCCCCCCCGCCTGCCAGCCTCAGCCCGGGCTCTCAGCTCCCGGTCGCAGGACGGCTACGGCCACCGCACCCCGGAGGACAGGGCTGCACTCCGGGAAGGAGGAAGAGGAAGGACCCCAAAGCTCCCCACCCGGGAAGCCCCCCTCCCTGGCCAGAACTGATACCCATGCGCCCCCCACATCTGCTAGGGGAACTCAGGGTCCGAGTTTGCAGCTGGGCACATCGCCACCCTGGACAAAACCAGGGTCGTGTAGGAAGGAAGCAGGAAGGAGCGGTGACAGCAGCCTCGCCCCGCCAGCCCGGCGGCTGGTGAGGAAAGGGGACGCCAGCTTCGGGGAGCCCCAGTCCCCGCATCGGCACCCGCCCCCTTTAACGGGGGAAAAGCCTCCTTGTCCCCAGAGGAGAAGGCCACTTCGCCCTCTGTGGGGCCACTGTGCCTGGCCAGCGCCCTCCAGCCCGCGAGCAGCCAGGCCGCTGGGAGGAACAGCAGCTCCACTGCATCCCCAGGTCTCCTACAGGGAGGCCGCCCGGATTAAACACGAGCCCACACGTATGCACATGTCCACACATGCATGCATGTGCGTGCACACACATGTGTGTACATGCATGCACACGCTCACCGTACACACATCTTCACACATGCATATATACTTGTGCACGCATATGCTCATGCACATGGCCGTGTACACAGACACGTGTGTGCACCATGTTACACAGAGCGTGTACACATGATAATGTGGGCACACTGCATGCGTGTGCACACACAGACATGCATACACGCACGGGCACGGGCACCAGCGAGCTGCCCGATCCCAGCGTCTCCTTGCCCACCCGCTCAGAAAGCGGTCCACCAGCCCCACGCCAGTCCCCCGCATCGGGTCCCCCTCCAGACGTCCAACCCACTGAACTCACATATTTTCCTAACCCCAGGCATCTGGCTGCCCCAGCGGCTCCTGGGGGCGGGGCGTGGGCGGGGCCTGGGGCGGGGTGGGCCGGGGGCGGGGCAGGGGGCGGGGCGGGGTGGGCCGGGGGCGGGGCCTGGGGCGGGGCGGGGCGGGCCGGGGCCTGGAGGCGGGGCCGGGGGCGGGGCCGGGGGCGGGGCAGGACGATCGCCAAGGTGGAACCGCAGTGTTTACGAAACGGGCCACTGAGTCACCCAGGACAATGTTTTCCTTGCGGTGCAGTTCCTTCCTGGACGCGCCGCACGCAGAAGCCGCTGGCTCCGGGCCCTGCAGCGGGGTGGGCGGCCCGCTGGAGCCTCAGAGGCCGGGCCCCTCCGATGACCGGACCCCCGGGACCGCCTGGGCGAAGCCGCATGGCGTTCCCATGAGGACCGGTCAGAAACGCAAACGAGCCGAGCCAGGCTGCCCTCGTCCACCTCCCCCTGCGTTACTCACTGGCCCTGGGTCGGGGGGTGGCAGCGACGAGACCCTGGGCGAACTCCCCAGAGGACAGCGCTTGGCTCCTCGGCTCACCTGGGGGTGTCTGCATCCCCCCGGGGCTGGATGCCTGGAGTCTGTGGACACGGGCTGGGGCTGGGAGGAAGGAGCCTGGGATTTAACTCCGGTTCTGGTGGCTTGAGGGGGCGTGAGGTGGGGCGTGGGCCCCGGACCCCCAGAGGCCTCCAACCCGCCCGCCTGGTGGGACCCTAACAGTCTGTGCCCCGGGTTGCAAAGGCCAGCCCCAGCCTCAGAAGTCGGGTCTCTGTCTAACAGGATGCTGGGGGAGGATCAAAGCTGGAGAGGTGGAGAGGAGCTAGGGGAGGGCCCAGGGGGTCTGAGGTGGGGTGTCCTGCCCACAGACCCTCCCCTCCAACAGGGAGGGGTGTAACCAGCAGAGAGAGGACACTCTGCTCCCTGAGCAGAAGGCCAGAGGTGGTGGGGGCCATGCGTGGCCCCCTGCCTGCACCCTGGGCCCCCGAGCTCGGGGCCAGGCCAGTGGGACAGGAAAGGTGCTCAGGAGAGGGGCAGTGGGTGGGACAGTCTCAGAGTGGCTCTCGGAGGAATCAGGCCTCCCTTCCCTGGAGCGGGCTGGACGGTCAGCTGAGGAGGGGCTCCTGTGGTCCACCCCCGAGTCCCCGGTCGTGCTGGTGACCGGTCAGGACATCAGGGCCCAGCCACCAGGCCTCGTCTCTCCGTGCCCCTACCCCTACTTCTTCAAGAGGACCCCAAACCTCCGGGATCTGCCCCAACCCCCACACCCCTACAGCCCCACGCACTGCCCACCCACCTCTCCCGCAGCTGGGGTCAAGGCAGCAGGCTAGGTCCACCCGGGATAGGAGAGAGGGAGCCCGCAGCCCCCAGCCACCCCGGCCTGGGCTCCAGGAAGGAGCAGGGAGGAGGAGCCCCTGAGTTCTTGGGGGGCCATTCTCCTCGTTTCTCTGTGGAGCCTGGCACACGGGGGGTGCCTTGTATTGTTCAATCGGGGACAGCAAGGTCTGGAACCTTCCGTGCCAGCTGGAAGGTCTCCGTGCCCCTCCTGCACCCAGAAACGTGCGCACTCCTGTGCCAAGGCCCCAGGAGGGGCCGCTGCGGGCGGGGAGGCCCCGCTGGCCCTGGGCAGTGACCTGACCGCCCCTTGAACAAGCAGCTCTCTGCCACCCGCTCCGCCTCCTTGCTGACGATTTTTCTTCGGTGAGATTATAGACACAGAAATGGAGGGAAAGGAAATAAATCGCAAACGGTAAGAGAAGTTCTCTCTGGGTAATGGAACATGTGCTTATTTACAATCTCAAAATTTTCCATCCTGGGCCTGCCGGCAGCCCCAGGGGGACTCTCACAGCAGATGGTGCAATTCTGACTTCAGACACCAGGGGGCAGCCAAGACCAGCGCATCCCGCTCAGCGCACTCCGGCCGGCAAAGGCGGAGGGGTGGCTGCCTCTAGTTTTCCGAGTCCCGGGAGGAATTCTCAGTCACCGCACACCTGGACTTGTTTCTCAGATGCCCAGGGGTCACCTGGCTTTATTTGCAACCCCAGGATGAGTGAGTGGGTTTGAGCCTGGCCGGCCTGAGCACGTCCGGTGGCCCAAGGCCCTGAGCCCACTCTCGGAGGCCGTGTCAAACGCAAGGTGGTGGCATTCTGCAGCAGAGGCTGGGGCCTGTCCGAGTTCCTGCCTCCAGTCGGGGGTCTCAGGGGCCCCATGCGGTCCCACCACGGCTGCCGGGAGCAGCCGGCCACGGGGTCTGGCCCGGCGAGTGGCTGGGAGGCCAGCCCCTACATGCCACCCCCCACCCTCGTGTCCCTGGCTCTGTTCCCGCAGTGCCACTTCTGACTCCGTGCCCGGCCCAGCCACGGGATGCCCCCACCCCCTTCCTGGGAACCCACGTCAGTGGGGGCCTTGCAGGTGCCCGTGCCACACCAGCCAGGACGAGAGCAGGAGGAACAGCAAGGCCAGGGCTGCAGCCAGGGCCAGGGAGGGCACGAGGTCCGAGTCCGCGGGGTCAGGGATGGCTTCGCCTGCAGCACGGCGGGGGCCGGCGGGGGTGCTGGACCGCTGGATGTCGGAGACCTTCTCCCCCGGGGGCCCCGGGCAGCCCATCTGTAGGAAGGAGCGGGTAAGGGACAGGGCTTGCCCTGGGAAGGCCACCAGCACCCACCCTCGGAGAGAAGGTCTCCAGCCCTAGCCGGAGCGAGAGCCCACGAGGCGACCATGAGTGGGGGCTCCCCGAGCCGCACTGTGTTCCTCCGAAGCGGATGATCGAGGCCACGGGGGAGGATGAGGACCAGCCGAGGTGCTGCCTGATGCACGGGCAGGCCTTACCTCCCCCCTCAGCCTTCCACCCCTGTGCCAGCGTGTCTGGAATGCAGCTCCACCAGTTCCCAGGGGACTGCGAAGGCGGCAGACTCATCCGGGGAACCTCTGAGAAACTGTAGGAGGAGCAGTGTCAGAGCCGCCAGCTGCCCCCTGCCCACACAGCCGCCGGTTCCAACCACAGGAAAGCAAGGCTCGGGGCGGAAGCAGCATGCCCACGACGCCCCGGAGGCTGGCAGAGGTGGTCGCAGCCCTCTGAGAGCTGGTCCTCGGCCCCGCCTCTCTGCAGGGCAGAGTTCGGACCAGGTCATTCATTAGCTCCAATGCCCTGGGTCAGCCAGGGGTGGAGACAACCCACAGGACGGAAGTGGTGCCAGCCTGGCCCTCCTCAGTCCTGGAGTTCTGCGGGATGCTTACCCTGCAACCAGGGGAGCCCTGGCGTCCCAGGAGGGGCCTGTCCCACGGACGGGGGAGCCTGAGTGGACGAACTGAGGGCTCTTCCTCGAAAGAACCGCAACCTCCAACCCGCAGGAAGGGGCCGGAGCTGGGGGTGGAGAAGTGAGGGGCCCCGCCCTGCCGTGTGTGTGTTCAGGGCAGAGAGAGGGACGAGCTGTCCATGCCATGCCCAGCCGAGCAAGGTGGCCCACTCCAGACCAGCACTTCCTGCTGCCCCTGGCAACGCTTCCTGCCTGCGGGCTGGGACGGGCTGGAGAAGTGGGGAGGACTCTGAATTCAAGTCGGCAAGGGGCTTCCTGGCAGCCCTTGGGTGCTCCACCGGTGCCAGGCCCAGGATGGGCAGGGGGAGGGGAGGAACGTTACACACACTCCACCCCACCCCAGAGACCGGGTCAGGCCCCGAGTGGCCGTCTAGGGGAGACCCGGGCGAGAGGGGTCAGCAGCGAGGGCATCAGCCCACCGGTGATAGGGTTAAAAGAGGCCTGAGGACCACAGAACCAATCCTTGCGGAAGGAAATTCTCCTTGACGCACAAAGATGTTCGTTGCGTTGCCAATTTTCAGGGCAAAAATGTTTGGAACAGCCTTAATGCCCATGAGAGACGATCCATGAGCAAATCCAGGTTCATCCACTCAAGGGCCTGCAAGGCCAGTTAAGACAGCGCCACGCACACAGAGTGTCATAGCAGCCTCATTCTTTCAGCCGAAAACTGGAAATAACCCAACCACCCACCAAAGGCTAGGCAGACACTGGGGTGCACGCATACACAGCAACAGAAAGGGACGAAGCCACTGACAAGTGACACGGGTGGCTCCTAGGAAGGACCAGCCCGATCCACAGGAACAGGAAGATGAGCAGCAGCTTCCCGGGAGGTGGCCGAGGAGGGGGTTTGACTGAAGGGGACACAGAGGAACTTCTAGGAGGATGGAGTGTTCTATCCTGGTGGGGGAGGGGTCTGGGCGGTACAGCTGTCAGCACTCATCAACCAGTACATTTTAAGATGAGTTCAGGTTCCTCCGTGTAAATTATATCTTAACAAAGTCGATTTTAAAAGAGAAAAAAAGAAAAAGAGGCAGAAACAAGCGTAGGCTTCTATTCATATCAGGTTCAAGCGCAGGAACGTCTAATCCGCAAGGACAGACATCAGGGGAGGGACCCAGGAGGGTGGGAATGTCTGGGGAGAAATATCCGGACTTTCCGGGGTAATGAGAAGCTTCTGTTTCTTCACTGGGTTGATTGGGTTGTTGATTATAGAGTTGCACACCCAAAGTTAATTGTTGAGCTGCTGCACACCCAAGGTGTATTGTACCTCAAATTTTAAAATGTGATCATGAGAGCTGTGCAATGCTATCAGTAAAAGTCACCGTGTCTTGGGTGTGCCTGGATCCAAGGCCGACGTCCTCGACGGCAAGAAAATGCTTAAACTGCGATTGTTAAGGTCACTCAGTTGTGTGCACACACAATGGGCAAACGTGTTAGACAGATACGTGGGAGAAAGACACTAAAATTCCAGCAGGGCGAGGCTGTCAAGGTCGACGTCACTGTTTTCTCTAATAACTTTAAAAAAAAAAAACACTTGATTACTTTAATAGCGCGATTTTGTAAATAACCCAAATGTTCGATGACAAAGGACCGATTTACAAATATAGGTGGCACATCCATCCAGCAGAATAGGGTGTGATCGGCCTTCTCGCTCTGAAAAAAAAACACAAAAATCATTGTGTTGTTTGTTGAGGACGGGTTTCCAGGGAATTTTCCGTGTCTGCTTTATTTCTAAATTTCATCCTCTCAACCTGGATGCATCACCTCAAGGCCAAGTTACTTCTGCAGCTGGACAGGACCAGAAACGGGGAAAATACACCTCGGCCCCCCCTGGAACCTCCACCGCCTCCGCGCCCTGCCTTCGCCCCACACACCCTCCTGCTGTCCGGGGACACTGGTCAGCCACTGTCCACTGCGCCTCGGGAGGTGACTCCGGACCCCAGATGGCAGAGAAAGAGCGGAGCGCGAGACGGAGCTCACGGGCCCCCTCTGGAGGGAGACGCGAGTCCGCTGTGCGACCCTGGCGAGTGGCTTCGCCTCTCAGACTTGAGCTTCCTGCCGCGCGTGTAGGAGCTGGGCCCCGGGGTGGGACGCGGTCTTGAGCCGGGAGCTGGTACCCGGCTCGGACCCAGTGTGGACACGGACGATCGGGCAGCGGTTCTGCCTCCAGGCCCTGTACGACTGTCAAGCGGCTTCCCCCCGGGGAGGGTTCCCACGCTCGCGGACCCACCCCCCCGCCCCGGAGCCCCCGGGGTCCCACCAGGTGCGCGCCGCGCCCCGGGAAAGCCCGGCCGCGCCCGCATCCCGGCATCCGCACCGCTCGCGGCCGCCCATTGGCCGGCGCCGGCGCTGCAGGGCCGCCCCGCAGCCAATCGCGGCCGGGGGGCGGGGCCGCGGGCGCCGCCGGATGCTCCGAGCCGCTGCGGGTCCCTCGGCGGCGGCGGCGGCGGCGGCGGCGGCGACGGTGCCTGAGACAGCACAGGCCGGCCATGCAGGAGCCACTGCTGGGAGCCGAGGGCGCGGACTATGACACCTTCCCCGAGAAGGCGTCCCCGTCGCCGGAGGAGAGGACGCCTACCGGGTGAGAGTCCCCGGGCTTGGGGACTGTGGGTGGGGGCTGGTTTCTTCCTTGGGCCTCCTCTGACCATGTAAGTGGCCACTGAAGGGCCATCTGGTCCCCTCCTGGCCCTATTTAAAGAACTGGTCGTATGCCGTCCTCCCTGCCCTCATACCGGGCCCAGACCCCACCTGCCACAGACATCTCTGGAGACCCAGAGATGGCAGCGGGCTGGCCTAAGGTCACAGAGCAAGCGAGCCCGGGGTGGCAAAGCTGGGAGCAGAAACCAGGCCTCCTCTGCTGCAGAAAAGCCCCCCTGCGCCCGTGTCTCCCCCCACCCCACAAGGGTGGGCTGTGGGGGGGCGTCCTCATGCCCCAAAGTTCCCCCAAAGAAGCTGGCACTCAGACCCTGGACAGGCGCCAATCTGACTGGCCCTCGACCCAGCGCTCCCCGGCATTGCCCCCTGAGTGGACAGCCACTGGACTCAGGCCAGGCAGCAGACCGGTGGGCAGGGACTCAGAGACCCCCCCACTCTCTCTGCCCCTCCCACGGCCAGGGCCCCGCGGAACAGAAGGGTGTTCCTGGCGACGTTTGCCGCCGTGCTGGGCAACTTCAGCTTCGGCTACGCCCTGGTCTACACGTCCCCCGTCATCCCGGCCCTGGAGCGCTCCCTGGACCCGAACCTGAGACTGACCAAAACCCAGGCATCCTGGTTCGGGGTAAGGCCCAGGCTCTGAGCTGGGAGGGGCAGGGCAGGGTATATATATATAGCAGGGGGGTCCCCCTCCCATTAAAAAGCTCAGCCTTGGGGGCCCCTCCAGGGCCCTGGTCTGCCGCCACACTCCAGGCTGTGGGTGGAGGAGGGGTGTGAGGCCTGATGATGGCTCTGAAAAAAAAAAGGAAGTGAAAGCCCGTGGAGAAGGTGTGGGAAGGAGCAGGCGGGGCAGGGCGTACGGTCTACCCCCGGCGGGGTTCAGGGTTCCCCAGGCCCCCCACGCCCGCATCTGGACTGTCACAGCAGAGCAGATGCTTCCCTGGGTGACAGGGGTCTGGGGTGTCGGGTGGCCCGTAGAGAGAGGCGCTGGCTGGAGCAGGGAGGGCCCAGGACAGAGTTGGACACGCAGAGCAGCAGAGCACGGACCTCGAGGGTCTCGGGGTATTAGAAGTACAACCCCAGTGGCCTCAAATTCACAGTGACGACACACTAGCTGAGCCGCTAATGCTCACCAGGGACTTGCTATGCGCCAGGCATGTGCTCTGTACTTCCCAAGGGAGCGGAGCGACGCCAGGGCCAAACCCCACGAGGGGGGTGCCACCAACCTCCCCGACACAGCTGACGTGGGGAACCCAAGAACCCCCAAATCTTACAATCCCAGGGGCTCCAAGTCGCAGAACCCCCACCCACCGTCTGCTCTATTCCGGTATTAGATATGTTAATGTCAGCCTGCACAGAACCGCTGTGGCCACGCAGCCCCCGCTTCTGCCCAGAGCAGGGCTCCCTGTTGTGGCTCCCCTAACAAATGTCTGTCCGCATGCTGCTTGTGCACCTCTGCAGACAGGAGGCTCACTACCACACGGGGCCCGCGTCCGTAGCCCAGGCCCCCGGGCCGGCCCAGAGCAGCAGCCGTCTCTGGGACCCGGTGGGGGCGGGGATGGGGGCGAGGGCGGGGGACGCCGGCTGCCCGGCCACGTCTGCCCTGCACCCTCCCCCGCAGTCCGTGTTCACGCTGGGCGCGGCGGCCGGAGGGCTCAGCGCCATGGTCCTCAGTGACCTCCTGGGCCGCAAACTCAGCATCATGTTCTCGGCCGTGCCCTCGGCGGCCGGCTACGCTCTCATGGCGGGCGCCCGCGGCCTGTGGATGCTGCTGCTGGGGAGGACGCTGACGGGCTTCGCTGGGGGGCTGACAGCCGCCTGCATCCCGGTAAGGCCAGGACTGCGCGCCCCCCTCCCCGCCCAAGTCCCCTCGCACCCTCAGGAGCCTGCTGACCGCGTCCGCAGAGGCCTACTGGCCCCCGAGACCCACGGTCAGCAGGGACGTGCTGGCCGGGGGAGACTCAGTTCGCCCCCGCCAGGGCCATTCATTTCAGGGAAATCTTGTCCCTGTGTGCCCCGCTGCCCCCCACTCTGGACTCCCCAAACTTCCTAACCCATTTCCTGAAAATGGACACACGTTGCTCAATGGGAGAAAATGTACATTGAGCAACAGGGAGGAAAGGGAAGTCCTGGGCCTGGCACCCCCATCCTCCCCCGTCCTCCCCTGCCACTCCCCTGTCCTCCCCCGTCCTCCCCCGCCCCTCCCCGCACACCCACTCAGCGGCTGGGGCGAGCCTGGTGCGGGCAAAGGCCCCTGGGAGGAGCCAGCTCGAGTCTGGGCGCTTCTGTGCACTTGACAGGGACACCGAGGCCCGAGGGAGGTCACAGAGTCACGACCAGGACGGGAGCCCCCCCCGCAGAGGCCCCACCTCCCAAGGGTCAGCCTTGGCTGGACCCCCGCGTTCTCACGCGGGCCGGGGTGGGCGCCGTGTCTTGCAGGTGTACGTGTCCGAGATCGCGCCCCCAGGCGTCCGGGGGGCCCTGGGGGCCACGCCGCAGCTCATGGCAGTGTTCGGCTCGCTCTCGCTCTACGCCCTGGGTGAGACGCCCGCGCGCGGGCCCCTCCTGTGCACGGGCTGGGGGGGGTGAAGGGGTGGGGAGCGCGGGAATGTGCCCCCAGAGAATGCTGGGCCGTGAGGCTTCCCTGTCCTCCCAGGCAGTCCCCTGCCCCGCCCAGTCACCGTCAGGGTCACGGGGCCCCTTCCTACCTGGGCAGTGAGGGCTCCCCCCACCACACCCCCAGCCAGCAGCCTTCAGCAGGTGGGAAGTTGGAGTAGAAAGATCAGAGCACAGCTGGATGAGGTGGGTGGGGCTTGCTGGTGGAGGCCCAGGGTCTTGCCTGCTCAGGCCACCCCTCCGGCCCCTTCCGTGGCCCGTGAGACCCTCCAAGAACCTGGGCCCTGTGCCAGGGCTGGGCCATGTGTGTGGCCCCTCCTGATCCAGATCTCGGGAGCCTGGGGCCATCAGCGCACTTTCTCAAGGAGGCTGGGGCCATCAGCGCACTTTCTGTAGGAGCTGGGGCCATCAGCGCACTTTCTGTAGGAGCTGGGGCCATCAGCGTACTTTCTGTAGGAGGCTGGGGCCATCAGAGTACTTTCTGTAGGAGCTGGGGCCATCAGCGCACTTTCTGTAGGAGGCTGGGGCCATCAGCGCACTTTCTGTAGGAGCTGGGGCCATCAGCGTACTTTCTGTAGGAGCTGGGGCCATCAGCGCACTTTCTGTGGGAGGTGGCCTGCGACTAGCCCTGAGGGCAGAGCAGGCTGCGCAGAGGCCCCAGGGGGAGGGGGCTCCGCGCCCAGGCTGGACGGAGCTCCTCACCCGTCCCCTCCCGCAGGCCTCTTGCTGCCGTGGCGCTGGCTGGCTGTGGCCGGGGAGGGGCCGGCGGTCGCCATGATCCTGCTGCTCAGCTTCATGCCCAGCTCGCCTCGCTTCCTGCTGTCCAAGGGCAGGGACGCGGAGGCGCTGTGGGCCCTGGCCTGGCTGCGCGGGGCCGACGCCGACATCCGCTGGGAGTTCCAGCAGATCCAGGACAACGTCCAGCGACAGGTGGGGGGCGGGGGGCAGCGCTGTGTGTGGCCGCAGCCAGCCTCTCCGGGCCCCGGGCCCCGGCTCCTTTCCCTGGGGAGCGGGGTACCGGTAGCCCCACCTCCTGTCACAGCACCCCACCCTGAGCCCACCGTTGCGGGAGCCTGTGGTTTGGGTGTGGGTCGTCATTTCCTGGGGGAGAGTTGGAGGAAGCCTCTGCCCAACCCCATGCAGTCCGGGGCCCAGTGGTGGCCCTGGCGGGGCGGCCCAGCCCCTCAGAGGCTGCCCCGTGTCTGCAGAGCAGCCGCATGTCGTGGGCCGAGGCCCGAGACCCCTCCATGTACCGCCCCATCGCCATCGCCCTGCTGATGCGCTTCCTGCAGCAGCTGACGGGCATCACGCCCATCCTGGTGTACCTGCAGTCCATCTTCACCAGCACCGCCGTCCTGCTGGTGAGAGCCCACCCGGCCCTGCTCCACGGCCCGCCCCAGGTGTCCCTCAGGGCCGTCCTTCACCTGGCGCCTCTCTGCACCACGTACATGGTGCACGTGCAGGGGACGACCACCAGGGGGCGCGCCTGTGTCCTGTGCACCTGTGTGCTATGCACCTGTGTGCTGTGCACCTGTGTGCCGTGCACCTGTGCACCGTGCACCTGTCCTCAGAGGAACGTCTGCAAGTAAAGCTGGCGTGTTTTAAGACGTACAGGATCACAAATAAAACGAGTGTAGAAATGCAGACCCCAGGTTCAGAGCATCTGCCACTCACGGAGGGAACTCACTTCCTCCCCAAACCCCAGCTTCCTCCCCTGCAGAACAGAGATAATGGATGGGGTGACATCTGCCCCATTCCGGACTGGGGCGATGAGATTTGGAGATGGGTGACAGGACGTTCCACTAGTCATTGTCACACCCAGATTCTGTGCTGGCCTTAGGCTCGGGGGTGGGCACGGCAGCTGTGCCCCGGTCCGAGAGGCCCCACAGGCTCGGGCAGGTGCCCGGAGAAAGTGCGTGGCACACAGTAGGTGCTTGGTGGCTCGATGCTGCAAGGAGCTGAGGCTGTGGCTTGAGGCCTGAGCACCTTGAGGGGACTGATGGGATAGGAGCCGCAGGCCGGGGTCCCTCAGCCTTGGTGGCTTCGTCCCTGCAGCCCCCTGAGGACGACGCAGCCATCGTGGGGGCTGTGAGGCTCCTGTCCGTGCTGATCGCGGCCTTCACCATGGACTTGGCCGGCCGCAAGGTCCTGCTCTTCGTGTCAGGTGAGCTGCACGTCGGCTCGCCCCCTCTCCCCGCAGCGGCCGGGAGCACTGCTCCAGAAAGTCTGCCGGGCCTGCGCGAGCGGACAGGCCCACATGCCATGGCGAGTCTGATGGGAGCCCGGACCGGGCTGGACGGGGAGGCGGCCGCTCTGCGCAAGTGTCCCGTCGTGGGTGTCCCATCGCCGGTGGCCCGGACGAGAACTGGGCGGCACTGGGCGCTGAAGGGCCCTGCGGAGGGGGCATCTGAGGAGCCGCCAGCTCAAAGGGTCCTGGCCCCCGAGGGCCATCTGTCCGTCCACAGCGGCCACCATGTTCGCTGCCAACCTGACACTGGGGCTGTACGTCTCCTTCGGTCCGAAGCCTCTGACCCCCAACAGCACCGTGGGCCTCGAGAGCGCGCCCCTGGGGGGCACGGAGCAGCCCCTGGCCGCACCCACCAGCTACATCACGCTGGTGCCCCTGCTGGCCACCATGCTCTTCATCATGGGTGGGTGTGGCAGGGACCCCGCGGGCGCGGGGCGTCTGGGAGGGCCACTGCCAGGGCGGGAGGGCTGTCCCGTGGGTGACGTGTGGGTAGGACAGGTGGGGAGGGGTCTCTCAGAGGCCCCCCGCAGCTGCCTGCCGGCCTGAGCGCCCCCGCTCCCTGGGCAGGCTACGCCATGGGCTGGGGACCCATCACCTGGCTCCTCATGTCGGAGATCCTGCCCCTGCAGGCCCGCGGCACGGCCTCGGGGCTCTGCGTGCTGGTCAGCTGGCTCACCGCCTTCGCCCTCACCAAGTCCTTCCTGCTGGCGGTGGTGAGTGCTGGGCACCCTGGGGCCCTGCGGCCACTGCCAGGGGCTGTGCGGAGGGGCTTCTCCACACAGTGGTCCTCCGAGATTAGCGCCCGCCCCCTGCCCACGGAGGCCAGACAGCAAAGCCTCCTTCCTTACGACAGACAGACAGCTCCGGGCCGTTCAGAGAAGTCAGCTGACTTCCCGGGCCAGGGAGCCTCGCCCGTCAGCGCTGTCAACTGTCTGTCCCCAGCTAGGACAGCTGGGCCTTCTGTCTGGGCTGGCAGTTTGGGTGTGCCGTGCCGGTCAGCCCTCAGTGGTGTCCTGCACACATATGCACACACGCATATGTGCACACATACACATACACACACACCTCCTGGCTGGCTTAACACCGCTTCTGGGTTCAAACCCCAGCAGGCCCCGAAGCCATCGAGAATGTCTGAGTCCCAGCTCCCGGTCTGATGAGGCAGCTCTGGCTGTGCCGACCCAGGTGCCGTTGGCAGCTCAGGCAGGGCCGGGGCCGCGGACCGGTCAGCGGGCTGCGAGGTGCGGCTTCTCAGCCCCAGTGGAGAAGCACAGACGGGCAGGGCCGGGGAGGGCGTAGCTGGGGCCAAAACGGGCCGAGCCTCCTCCCAGCCGGACTGGGGGCCGGCTTCCTGCAGGCAGGAGCGGGGACCAGCTCAAACGGAAAGATGGGGGCTGGGGCTGGGGGGAGAGGTGGGTGCGAGAGGCTGAGGCCAGCGGCCCGGCCAGGCCAGGCCAGGCTGCTGAGTGGCGCCCTCGGGCCGGAAGGAGGCCTCGGGCTTCCTCAGAGGGCAGCGGGTGCAGCTCCGGGGCACCGAGCTGGGGACAGTGGGGGTCCAGGAGGTCCCAGGGCAGGGGATGAGTGGGGCGGGGCCCGGGCGGAAGTGTGGGGGTGGGAGGCCCCGGTTCCCGAGTGACCGCCCCCCCCCCGCACCCCCAGAACGCCTTCGGCCTCCACGTGCCCCTCTTCTTCTTCGCTGCCGTCTGCCTGGCGAACCTGCTGTTCACCGGCTGCTGCGTGCCCGAGACCAAGGGCCGGACGCTGGAGCAGATCGAGTGCTTCTTCCGCACCGGCAGGCGGTCCTTCCTGCGCTAGGCCGGGGCCCCCGCCGGGGCGCGCCACGCCACCGGCGCCCCGGCCAGCAGCAACCTGCCAGGGCGCAGCACGGCGCCCCCCAGCACGCTCTGGACCGGGTGGGCAGCCTCGGGCTGAAGGGGCACGGCCCAGGGTCTGGGGACGAGGCCCTGCTGGGCGGCCGGGGGCCTGGCTCCTCACGCCAGCACGGAGGACGCCCTCACCAGGGCTGCGACGAGGACAGAGGGGGCTGGAGGCGGCACCACGTCGCCCCGTTCTGGTCGCCTGGCCCCCGCGGGCTTCCTGGCTCTGGGGAGGAAGCCGGCAACCTGCGCCCGTGAAGCTTGCAGACGCCACAGGGAATGTTCTGGACGCCCCCAGGCCAAGGCTCAGGACTCAGCACGGGCACTAACCCTGCAGCAGCCCGACCTCTGGAAACAGGGGCCCCGAGTGCCCGTCTGCGCTCCGTGTCCACCCCGCGAACCGAAATAAAGGAGCTGGCTGTGGTCCGGAGGGCGAGGCGTTCTGCCGGGCTGCCCCCCCCCCGTTTCCTGCCTGCGGCCCGGCAACACCCCTTTACTGCCACCCCGACAACCCAGTGGGGAGGGCGCACGCAGCCTGTGGGGGAGCCCGGACCCCCCACAGAACGCCGTGAGCAGAGCGAGCAGCACGGCCGGTCCTCAGCGAGTGGTGGCGATTCTCCGATTCTCGGGCGCTCGGCCCACACTCGGCCGGGCGGGGTCAGGGTGTCGTGGGGGCGTCCCTCCCACTCGCCTACGGCACCGCAGGCAGGTCCCAGGCAGAGCGCACCAGCGAGCAGACGACCGCCAGATTGTACTGCTCCGCATCCAAGCTGAACTCTGGGAGCCAGGGTGGACCACAGCCAGAGTCCAGACGCACGGAGGTGGGGGTGGGCCCTGGTGGCCTCCCGCGGGGGACAGGGTCGCGGCCCCAGGACCCTTCCTGCCACCCACTGGGAAGCCCAGGCAAGCAACCTGCCCACTCTGGCCCATGACGGATGGGCTGGAGGGCCCCCCAGCACCCACCCAGTCTCCTCACTGGGGGAGGCACAGCCTTCCCCAACACGCACACCAGGAAATGCCCATCACGGAGGCCCTGGGCGGGCGCAGGAGGGCTGTGCCCCACGACCGGTCCCCCTTCCTGGGCAAGAACGAGCCGGGAGGGGTGACGGGGCCTTGCGCCTCCTGGGAGGTGGGCAGGTCTTTATTCACAGCACACGCGGGGCACACGCACACGCACACGCACACGGCCCCCCCAGCCTGAGCCCACAGCCCTTCGAGCCAGCACTGGCCTGAGAAGGTGGCCCCCGAGGAGCCCTGAAGGCACGTGTCCCACATGCCAGCCACGCGGACGTGCCCTGCCACCCTGGCCCTCAGCCCGCTCAGGGTCCCAGGTGGGACGCGGCTGACCAAGAGCCCACTGACGTGTCCCCAGGTGGCACCCGCTGCTCCCAGCCACGGCTGCGGATGAAAGGCCCCTGCGGGCAGCCAAGGCCGAGGCACCGCCCTGGGGTGGGCTCGACACCGCGAGGCAGGACCCTGCACTCTGGGGGCTCAGGACAGCGCGGCCTGGGGGCTGCAGAGGAGGAAGAGCAGGAGCTGGGCACGCACGGGGCACGGGGCACGGGGCACGGGGCCCTCCCCATAGCGACCCGCTTCTGCCCAGGGCAGCCGGGCCAGCCAGGCCCTGTCAGACACGCCCAAGGGCCGGCCAGGCAGGCAGAGAAGCCAGCGGGCTGAGGCCGAGTGGGGGGACGGACGGCCACGGAGCGAGCCTGGGGGAGATGAGGTCACCAGCTCTCCACCCTCCCAGCCCCTCGCCCCAGGCCTTGCTTCCTGGGGGCCTGGCACCCAGGCAGTGGGGACAGCCGTCTCTGCCCCGCTCTCGAAGGGCAGGAGGCCCCCTGAGGGCAGGGAGAGGGGCAGGCCTGCAGGGAAGCGGGGCTGGTCAAGCCCGGCCCTTGCTAACAGGGGAGGGCCACACTGGAGAGGGGGCGCCGCCGGCCGAGGAGCGCCTGCCCCCCACTTCCTTAGCACCAGGACCTGTGGGGAGGAACAGGAAGGGCCTGGGGCTCGGGGCCCGCCAGGCTGTCGGATCCTGAAGTGGCCTGCCCTAGAATCCGGGGTGCTGGGAGGGCACTGGGAGGGCACTGGGAGGGTGTGCCCTCCCGCCAGCCGTCTGCGGCTGTGCCACTCCCGGAGCTCCGGGCGCACCCTGGGCGCACGGGCCATGGAGGACGCAGTGGCTGGGGCCATGGGCGGCGGCAGCCAGCCCTCGGGACACTGCTCTGCCCTGACGGGGTGGGCGGGGTGGGCTCAGCACGCAGGAGGCTCCGGTGATGTCCAGGCCTCCCACCAGGAGCCAGAAGCCCCATCTTCGGGGGCACCCCCCTAGGATCCGAGCGGGTCCCAGTGTTCCTGCCAGCTGTGGAACCCGGGAATCTACCCGTGGCCCCTGCTGCCCGCCTCCCTGCCGCCAGCCAAGGCCCTTGGCACCTCGGCACCTGCTCAGGGCCAGGAAACGCCCATCGGGAGTGGGGGGCAGACAGGGCTCCGGGCACCAGGCCCAGGGCGGAAGCCGAGGGGAGCCAGACCCGGCCGCTCAGGGCTGCCCCGCCAGGCCCCGCCCCTCCCGGTCACGCAGAACCGGAGGGGGAGCAGGGAGGGCGGGTCCCCCAGACCCCATCACAGCTCCCCCTCCAGGGTCCCCGCGAGCTTCTCCTCATCCGCCTGCTGCTTCTGCTGCTGGATCCGGGCGTAGGAGATCGCGTCCCCCCTGCGGAGAGAGTGAGGCAGCGTCACCCGGGGACAGTCCCCGGGCACACGGCCCTCCCAGCCTCTACCTGGCTCCGGCCCGGGACCCGGCCTGAGCTGCGGGCAGAGCCTCCCACGCCCTGGGTTCCAGAGACCTATCGCTACGGTGGCCAAGACGTGTCTCGCCACCCCCGAGTCATGCTGGCTGCCGGGATCCCGGGCGAGGACGCGGAGCCTCCGTGTGGGCTCTGGGGGAAGGGGGGGGCTGCAGCCAGGTGCGGCCCTGGAGGGGGACAGGCCGCAAGAGGCTGCCAGGGGCATGCCTGGGCCAGGAAGGCTTGTGGGTCCCCTGCTCGTTCCCTAGGGCTGACGACCTCTGTGCCTCAGTTTCCCCAAGGAACAGGGCCACGCCCAGATGGTGTGCACTGGGACACAGGGGCAGGAAGCGGAGGGCCCCCCCCAGGGCTGGGATGGCACACGCACTTCCTGCCCAGTGCGGAGAGTCCGTACAGCACGCCAGTGGCAAAGGCGATGGCGCTGCCCAGCAGCGTGGTCAGGGTCAGGCTGATGACAACGGGCACGACGGCCATCCTGGGGGACACAGGGACATCCAGAGGTCAGGGGGCACGCCTGCCCCGTGGCCACTCTGCCGCTCCGGGCTCCCCACATTCACCCCAGCCCCCGTCCCAGACTGCCAGGCGCAGGCGGGGTCCCCGGAGAGCAGCTGGGACAGCTACCCGTCAACCCGTCCGCCAAATTCTGTGCACCGTCCGGGGCAGAGACCCAAAGCTCTCAGCGGGCTTTTGAAAAGGTCTGTGATCTAAAGGAGAGTGGAGCAGCACCGAGACGGTGCGACCCCCACGCTGCTCATATAAACAGACCAGAAACCCCGGTGTCCCTTCAGTCCCCTCCTAGCTTCGTGGCCGTGGGCAAGTCGCTCACTTCGCTGAGGCTCGGTCCGTGCTGCAGAGAGCGGCTCAAATCTCGGCCCGGTCAAACCGGCCACACCGCAGCAGGGCAGATCCCAAAGACTGAACTGCTTAAGACCCGGCTGTCACCGCCAGGGTCACCGCATGGGCGGCTGTCTGGTCCCAACCAGCCTGGCGCCACCTAGCGGCACGTGTCCTCTCGGGCTGACCCCTGATCCCGGGGTTTCCAGACCAGTGGCAGGACGGGGCTTAACTGGGCTGGGCCAACACTGGCGACGTGAGGACCAGCACTGTCCTGCCACTTCCTGGACGAGGCTACCCATGCTCCGCCACACGCGCGCCCCCCAGGGCCCCCCCCCTCGCCCACACACGCCCTCACACGCCCTCATGCCCAGGATAGAGAAGACGGGACGGACAAGCCTGCGGCCAGCGGCCACTGGAGGGCAGGGCAACGGGACCGGAGCAGCTGAAGTCCCCCGGGCCCCGCCCTGTGGCCAGATGCGCAACCCGAGCTTTCACTGACAGGTGACCCCTGAGCGTGTGACACAGGTGGGACCCGCACAGGCCACTGAAATGCGGGTTTTCAATGAATACGTACACCACCACACGTGTGTTCACACTTTATTTTCTTCCTTGGGACTTTCTCAAGACCTCCTTTTCTCCAGCTGGCCTTGTAGGAACACGGTACGCGATGCGTATGACGTACAAGACACGCATTAACTGCTGATGTTATCGGCCAGGCTTCCTTCCCGTCAACAGGCGGCCACGGGCAGTTAAGTTTTCAGGGAGCCAAAGTTGTGCGCGGATTTCTCCTGCACGGGGGCCCGGGCCAGCGCCACCACCGCCCTTGGGGTCCCCGCGTCGGGGGCCCCCGAGGCCACCCCCCCAGGCCACCCCCCGCCCCCCGCGTCCCGGCCGCGGCCCTCACCCGCAGTAGAAGACAGCCTTCTGCCAGGAGCGCAGCCGGTCCACCCTCGCCGCCACCGTGTTGGCGAACTCGACGAACGGGCAGCAGAAGGGCGCCTCGCAGAGCAGCAGGACGAAGGCGTTCGTGCTGCAGGGCGGGGGGGACAGCACACTGACGAGCTGGGGACCCGGACCCCATCCCCCGTCCCCCTAACTGAGCCCAGCGTCCCGGAGGGGAGAACCCAGGCCTCTGGCGGAGGAGACGCCTGCATCAGCCACTGCTGCCAGCACGTAGCACGTCCCTCCACGCGGACCGGTGTCGTCACCAGCGCACTGTCCCCAGCAGTGGCACGCTCACCACGAAAGCCGAGAGCAGGCCAGTCTGTCCCCAGAGCGTGGCCGAGGGCTGGCATGGCCCCTCCCCCGGGAAGCCCAAGCCCTTTTGAGCAGCCCCGTGTCTGGCCTGGGGACAGCTGAGCCACGGAAGACTGAGGTATCTGCTCCAGCTTCAGTGTCCTCTGTGGCCAGGTCACAGTCAGACACGGGGCCCGTCCATCTGTCCCCAGGCCTGGGGAGAGCACCCTCGCTACCCTCCTCTGACAGAAACAGAGGCTAAGGGCGCCCCGGTAGCCCACCGGGCCCCCCAGGACTGCAGGAACTCTGCACAGCTAACACCACCCCGCCCCTGAGCCTCTCCCACGGCGGGTCCCCCACCATGACCCTGCCCCGCGCTTGGCCAGCACCACTCATCCAAGGGCCCAGGGCCTCTGTCGACCCGTCTCTGCTGCCTCTGGCCAGCACAGGCCTGTGTCCCCACCGCAGCAAGCCCCCAGGCCGCACCACGGGCCCGAGTTGTCTGAGGGGAGGACCCATTATGTCCATCTCTGCGCCCCTCCCAGACCAAGCCCCATGCAGGCACGGACATGCTGGAGGCACAGCCACCCCCCACTCCGTGTGGGTGAAGGTCAGACGCAGCCACAGCCGCACTGGCCAGTTCTCAGCCCGCCCTTCCCTTCCAGTGGGATCGACCCGCCCTGGCAGGAGGCGGGCAAGGAACTCATCTCGGGCGTTCTAACCGCCCGATCGCGCGCCATCTCTGATCTGCCCTGCGGCCAGCACTGCCCACCTCCGAGCTGGAGCTCCTTACCCCAGCCCCTGACTCCGACCCCGTCAGAAACCAGTCCCTGGCTGGCCCTGATGGCCTCGGGAGCTCCGAGAGGCGAGGCCCAGGGCAGTGGGCCTGGTGCTTGCAGAGCTGGACTCAGTGGACACTCAGAAAACATCTGTGGCCTCGGCCCTGTGACTCATAAGGCCTGGGTGGGCATCCCCTGACCCCGGCCTCACTGAGGATCACGGAGAGTGAACGTGGTCGGCATAAAGGAGGTGAAGAGCTGCAGTGGCCACAAAGCCACACGCCCCGGACCCCAGCGGGCAGGACAGGCGCACGGCTACTCACATCATCCACACGCCCGCCGCGATGTTCAGAGGGTGGATGGTGATGCAGCTGAAGAGGCCGGAGATGGCGCAGGCTTGAAAGCAAGAGACAGGGGCAGGAATTAGCAGGGCGGAGGGGACACAGCCTGCCGGGAAGGCCACCTGGGAAAACGGTGTGTGAAACCATGAGTCCTTCCCCTCAGCGCCTAGAGGCCTCCCCTCTGCCACCTGAGACAAGTGAGGCCAAGGCAGCCACTCCATGCCAGGATGAAGACGCAGGAGCTTGCTCCGAGCCCCATAGCATGGGTGCGGCGGGCTCTCAACTCATCCCCCCTCTTCTGGGTCTTGGGGGAGCCCACCCTCTGAACCCCAGCTGCACCAGTACCCACCCCCCTGATAAGGCGGTTCTGATGAGAGAGAGTGTCTCTCGAGGCCTCGAGCCAGGGCAGCGCCCCCATTCCCAGGGCTGGCCACCGACGCAGGCCCCTGGCTTGGGTAACGCGGCTGGATTTGCCTGGGCCGAGGGCTGCGCCTCTCGTCCAGATATCAGGACCAGGCAGACGCGGGTCACAGTCCAGCTGTGACTCAGACTCCAGACGAGGGCTTTGGGTGGGTATGTTCCCCGCACCTTCTAAGCCTGTCCTCTCTCCCGCATGCAGACGAGTCCCACAGCTCTGTCCCCACCCCTGAAATACCAAGGGGCCGTCGCAGGGAGGGGTACGTCCTCTGCTGCCCCCGAAAGTGGCTTCCCCAACGCCCCAAATGTGGAGATTTGCCTGCCCCTCCCAACTGCACCCCACGGGCAAGGTCTGCGACACTCGCCTCCAGCCCAGGCTCACCAAGGACGCCAGGAGCCTGCCTGGCAGGTGCAGGGCCGAGCCCAGCCATAGCCAGGCCAGCAGGAAGTGGCAGGAAGTGGCAGGAAGTGGGCACCGGGGCAGCGATTAGCCACCAGCTCATTAAACTTGCAGCAGCCGCCGCGCACCTGATCCCCGGGCCGGCCTGGAACTTTCCTGCTTTCCCGTGTAACCCTAGGCGGACAGCAGGCCACGGCAGGGGCGGGATCAGGTGAAGGGAGTCAGCACCGCAATGGGACTGCCCTGGCGAGCCCCCCAGGGCTCCCCCAACAACAGGTGTACTTCTGCCGCTGAGGGGGCAGCACTTGTCCCGGGCACGTCACAGTCGCACGCAGGCAGCCGGGTTCCACAGGGCCACAGACGCTCAGTGCCCACGAGACAACGCTAGCTGTGCCAGGCTCACCTGGCAGTGGCCCACCCTTCCCGCGGAGGTCAGCTCCGACCCCACCCCACGGTGCTACCCACAGCCAGCCTTGTGGCAGGACCAGGCTTCAGCCCAGCCAGGAGTCCCTTATCACTCTCTGACAAAGTCAAAAGCATGTTTGCTCTGAAGGCAGTGACAGGGACGGGGGCCTTTCTGTGATCTGGAGGAGGGCCTGTCCCACTGTCCCCTCTGGGTAACGGCGTGCCCTGACAGGGCAGCACCGTCCTAACCCTGCACTCCTGAACTTCCCACGCCCTCCACCTGGGAGGACAGTGACAGTGCGGCGGGAAGGGGACCCTGAAAACGTGCTCTTCCTGGCAGATCGGACCAGGGTGCCCTGCCTGGCCTCAGCCCCCTGTGCCAGGCAGGCACTGTTCAAACCCTGCAGGACCGCCTGGCCGTCCCCTAAGCCTTGGGCCGTGCCCTCTCCCACTCCTGTAGTCCACGATGTTGAGGGCAGCGGAAAAAAGAGAGCGGACCATTCAAGTAAACTCCGGTTTGCGCTTGACGAACTTGTCATTCGATCTTTTGCTTCTGCAGATCTGCGTCCTAGTTCCGCTCTTTCGGGAGGGTCTGTCCTAAAACAGCCCGACTCCCCTGGAACCCTGAGGTGGGCGTGTGCCCCGGATGCGTCGGGGGAGGAGGGGAAAGGAAAGGTGGCTGAGGCACAACTGGGGAGCACAGGGGATGCCCCCCCGGCCTCCAAGTGCACAGTGAGGACCCTCAGCTCACCACCCCGGCCCTCGCTTGGGAACCTCCTGTCTGGCCCCCGGCCCCCACCTGACCCTCAGGAACTGTAGTAGCCAGACCCGCGCCCGCCCACTTCCAAACACCGTTGGCCCAAAGGTTGCGGCCCCACCCGCGGCGGCCCGCAGGCGAGGCGGACCCGGCCCTCGGCAAACGGCGCCAGGCGCGGAGGGGCAGTGCCGGGCCGAGGCGAGCGGGGCGCTCCCCGCGGGAGCTCACGACCCTCCCCCGCCGATCGGAACAACCCCAGAGCCGGGAGCCCAGCCCCTGGGGCCAGGAACCCCGGGCTCCGGCCGGTAACCATGGCAACCGCCAGGGCCCCCGCTCCGCCCGCCCCTGCCACTGCCACTGCCCCGCAGACCCCGGCCCGACTCGGAACCCTTTCTGCGGGGTCGCGCGAGAGGGGCGGGGCGGGGACCCGAGCGTGGACGCATGCGCGGCGGGCGGCCGGACGGGCCCCCCTCGCCCGGGCCGGTACTCACATATGGCCCCCAGCACCCCCGACAGGCGACACAGCCAGCGGTACCACCACGTCATGCCCTCCTCCTGTGCGGGCGGCGCCGAGCTGACGGACACCGCCGCGCCCCCCGAGCCGCTCATGGCGCCGCGACCTGGCGCAGCCCGCCGGCCTCACAAAGGGCTCCCGAGCCGGCCGCGTCGGCCGGCGCGCTGCCTTGTGGGAGACGCGGTCACGTATTAGCATAGGGGGCGGGGCTCCCCGTGTCTGGCGCGGTACGCTGGAGGGGCTCGCGCTCATTAGCATAGGGGGCGGGGCTCTCTAGGCGCAGAGTGGTACGCCGGACAGGCCCGCGTCATTAGCATAGGGGCGGGGCTCTCCGGGCTCCGAGGTACGCTGGAGGGGCTCGCGCTCATTAGCATAGGGGCGGGGCTCTCTGGCGCGCACAGGGGTACGCTGGACCGGCCCGCGTCATTAGCATAGGGGGCGGGGCCCTCTAGGCGCAGAGTGGTACACTGGACCGGCCCGCGTCATTAGCATAGGGGGCGGGGCTATCTGGAGCGCACAGGGGTACGCAGGACCGGCCCACGTCATTAGCATAGGAGGCGGGGCTCCTCGTGTCTGGCGAGGTACGCTGGAGGGGCTCGCGCTCATTAGCATAGGGGGCGGGGCCCTCAGGGCCACACAGTGGTACCTTGGACCCGCCTGCGGTCTTTAGCACAGAAGCAAAGCTCGCAGCCCCGCGCCCAAGGGGCTCGTGCATTTATTTTAGCACAGGGGACGGGTTCTGGCGGTGCAGGACTCCCCGGTGGAGAAATCCTTCCAATGGGACTAGCACCGGGGCGAGACTTCTCAGAGCATTAACAGGTAGTCCAGCGTCAGCGCCCAGTCCTGACTCCTCCTGGGAAGGTGCCTCTCCTGGGAAGAACACCGCTGGGAGTGGACAGAGGTTTGATCAGGTCAGGAGCGAGTCTAGAGCTTGACCACGCCCAGGAAATCCCCGCCGTGCCCTGGTGGGGAGGGGTGGCGATGTGTTCAAGCCAGGTTCGGAGGGGTTTTGTGAAGAAAACGCTAGTCGGACCTCGCGTGTTCCGTGTATTGGTACCCGGAGGGCAGGGCGCTGTCCTTCCGGAGAGCGCCTCCTCCCGCTGGCGTTCTGCACGTTGGAAGAGGCGCTAAAAGTGATAACACTTAAGAATGGAGGGAATTCAAACTGGAAGCACTCCGGGGCTGGCCAGGCATTTAATAGGTGCTTATCCACGTCAGGTCCTTTCCTTGCCCTTCCAGGACTGGGGGCAGGCACTCACTGCACCCACGGGTCAACTGAGGGACGCGCTGGGAGAGGAAGCTAGGGGCCGGGCCGGCGGGGCTCCTGCTCTCCAGAGCGCAGGGTCCAGTACTGGCCGCGCAGGCTGTGTGTCTCCAGGAAACCCTGGCTAAACTCCATCTCCGCCCGGCTGCCCTCTGACTCCCAGTAGAGCGCCTGCTGCCTCCGGAACGTCGTGGTCCTCAAGCTGTGGATGTCTCGGATCTGGGAAGAGAGGGCCGGCCACAAAGGATCATTAGCTGGCATTCACGTGGCCCTTAAATACAAGGCGTCTTACACTCAGGGTCGAGTTCAGCCCTCACACAACAGCCTGTCAGCAAAGCACTATGATCCTGCCCAGGAACCCTGCCCGGGGACACACGGCCAGGGTGCCAGAGCTGGGGGTTCAGCCCTGGCCTGTCCGACTCCAGAAGCCAGGCTGCCCCCTCTGGAGGAGCTGACACCTTGCAGAGGACAGTTCTAGAACATAAGTAAGAAACCTCTCGGAAGAGGGGTTGGCCCCGTCGTCTGGCAAAGTCATATTAGGTTCTAAAATTATGCTTCAGTCCAGGATTAACTGGCTTTCTACGAGGTCTTCTCTTTTCCACTCTTACAGGGAGCTCAATAAACATTGCTTGGTGACTACGTGGGGGACACTCTTTTCTTTCACTAATAATTTTAAGGTTTTCGGTCTGCAGCAAACTCGGGGGCCTCTAGCCCTGTCCCTAGCTGTCCAGAATCACAGCACAAGTCAGCCCGTGCCAGCCGCCACATGGCCGCCTCACCAGGACGTAGCTGGCCTCGGCTGCCTCGGGGCCGGAGTCCGTGTGGGTGGCCAGGGCGTGGATGGCGACGCGGGCCCCGGGGGCCACGTCGAGGAAGATGCGGCAGCCCACCGCGTTCCTCCCCTCTGCACGCATCGGGGGGCTCGCGATGTTCCCCCGGGGCCCAAAGAGCTGCACGTCACATTCTGCAAGGGGGGGTAGACTATGTGGATGGATTTGGTGTGGACCACCTCAGGGCCACAGGCGTCCCCGAAAGACCACCATTGCCAGAGGCCAGGGCAGCTCACAGCCAGGGAGCAGTGAGGCGGGCAGTATGGCGCTGTGGTCAAGATCGGGGCTCCCAGGCAGAAGCCCCCACTGAACCCCACCTCTGCCACCTCCCGGCTGTGTGACCCTCGGTGAAAGCTTTAAGTGCTCTGAGTGTCAGTTCCCTCCCCTGTAAGGTGAAGGTGACAATGGCACACACTAGCAGGGCAAATTTTAGGAGGGGTCAACAACGTCACATGTCAAAGTGCTTCACACTGAGTCTGACGCAGGACGGGTTCCCGCTACAGCAGCCATGATGCTTAGGAGGCCGCTGGGGCCCCTCCCGCCCGGGCTTCCCCTGATCCTGCACGTGTGTGTGAGTGTATGTGTGTGTGTGTGTGTGTGTGTGTGTGTGTGTGTGTGTGGTGGGAGGGGCTGGCAGCCAGCCAGCCCCTGCACCACTCGGCACCTGTGATCTAAGGCAGCAGCAGATCTACGGCCATGCCACCCTGAACAAGCCCGATCCCGTCTGATCTCGGAAGCTAAGCAGGGTCGGGCCTGGTTAGCACTTGGATGGGAGACCACCTAGGAAGACCAGGTGCTATAGGTATAAATAATAAGAAAAAAAAATAAGGGATTATAAACTGACAAGGTCCTTGCAATCTGTGAGGTCAACCGAGGGTCGCCTCGTATAAAAAAATTAATAAATAATAATAATAATAATAAGGCACCAGCGCCTCTATGCCGAGGGACAGGGGACGTGATGCCAAACCTCTGTGGAGGGGGAAGCCCCTTTGTGTCCCGCTTCTCAGATGAGGCCTCTGGGACCAGCTAGGGAGGCCATCGCCAGCCAGTTTGGGCCCTTGGGAAAGGGTGAGCCCCCCAAAGCAACCTCGAGGGCTCTCCAAGGACGCAGTGGGGCCACGGGCAAAGCAGGGGTGCCCGGGATGCCATGCTCTGCACGAGGCGTTCCTGAGCGTGTGCACGTGTGCAGCTGTGAGCACACACACCAGCTCTGCGGGGGATGAGCCAGGAGGATGGTGCAGGGAACGGGGCTGGGCGACAGCGCCTCCCGGAAGGACCGTGAAGGATTGTGAAGGACCTGAGTGCCCGGCCCAGGGTGTGGGACTGTGGTGGCCTGAGGGACGGGGTACGGATGCGGCCAGAGTCCCCGTCTCCCCTCCCCAGAGAGGAAGGGGCGTGGCACACATCCTGGGACCTCGCACTGGCTGCCCCTGCCCTGCGGGGTGGGGTGCTGGGGCCTCCAGGGAGCCACTGCCTCTTCCGGTTAGTGGGTCCAGCTCCCCGTCTGCCTTGCCCACCGCCCCATCAGGACGGGCCCTGTCTGCTGCCGCGCCCGCCCAGCCAGCCTCTGCGGAGGTACGGGGCCTGCCGTACCTCTGTGGAAGGTTCCGGGCGCCGGCCGGCTGGAGTACCGCAGCAAAACCCCGCCCCCCGACGAGGGCGCGCGGCGCTGCCTCACCACCAGCGTGTTGGCTTTGGAGAGGAAGGTGGCGCCGGCCAGCTTCCTGCACGTCTTCCTCCACGTGAGCCGGCCCCACAGCAGCAGCATCTCGCCTAGGAGGCGGCGGCGCCGTGAGGGCCCAGCACCCCCGGCCCGGTCGCAGCGCGGTCGCCCTGGGGTGGGCCCAGCTCAGGGCCGACCCTCCCCCGTACCGGCCGCGAGGCTCTAAGTAACTGGGAACACGACTAATCTCGCCTAGCCTCAGTTTCCCCATCTGTAAAACAGGGACCATCCCAGCCCGTCGTGGGAGGACTCTGACGAGCACCTGGAGCACCTGCCGGGCCAGGAGGGGGCGTGCGGCGTCACGCTCGCTGGCACCCGTGGGCCCGGCGCCGATGGCCGTTGCCCAGGTGGCCCTAGACGTACCAGCGCTGCAGTTGAGGGAACTCTCGAGGACGTGGAGGGCCACCACCTCGCCCAGGGGCCGCCCGATAGCCACCGCGCAGTCCGCCCGGCCTGGGCTGCGCAGGTCGATGGTTCCCGCTGGCTCCAGGTGCTGCCGGCCGCAGGCACCTGGACGAGGAGCGGGGACAGGTGAGCGGAGCGTCCGGGTGGGGCGTTCCCGGTAGGTCAGGGGCTATCCGTGCTGGAGGAGGCGGCTGGGGGAGGGGAGCCGATGCTCTCCAAAGCCCGGTGGAACCCTTCTGGCTCAGGGGAGGGGGCTGCACAAGTCTGGCATCGTCACCCAGGGCACAGGGCCATTTCTGGATGCTCCAGCGAGAGTGGGGAGCCGTGTACAGTGGTGCCCGGCTCTGGGCCTCAGTCCTGGGCCTGACTCTGTGAAACCTGCAGGTGGCCTTCCCTCGATGACGATAAAAGTGAACTTGCCCTGGGCCAGTGAGGGAGACCGCCAGCCCTGAGCCCAGCCTCCCAAGCCCAGCCCTTCAGCCCAGCCACACACATCCCAGTATTCCAACGGCTATGGCTGCAGGATGAACCCCAGGAGATTCCCGGCTCCCCCAGGCGGACTCGCTTCCGCCACACCCCCCCCCCCCCCCCCCCCCCCCCCCCCCCCGCAGAAGCCACCCACGTGGAAAGCAGGAAGGAACGTAACCGGACTCCGCCGGCCTCTCCCGGGGCCCTGAAGCCGGGGCGGGGAGGCCCGCCCGGGGCTGGGGCCCCTCCAGGGCAGCACCAGCAGTGGCGGCTGCCGTCCGGCCTGGAGCGGGGGCTTCCTTGGGAGGCAGTGGGCTGAGTGTCGCCTGCCCCGTGCAGGGCCCAGCCCAGCAGCTCTGCAGCGTCGATGGCTTGGGCAGGTGCTGGCAGAAGTCAGCTGGCACGGGCCCCTGGGCCTGGGGTCCCAGGCAGGTGCCACGCCGGCGCCGGATGCCAGCCCCACAGGAGACGGAGCACTGGCGGGAGAAAGGAAGAGGAGGCGGGCTGACCAGGACGGAGGGGACCGAAGGCCAGGCGTGACCTGCTGTGATTTCTGCACAGCACTGGAGGTGGCCACGTGTCTCCAGTCCCCAGATGAGGCTTCCCGGCATCGGTCACACAGGGAGGAGGAGCAGGTGTCTGTCACCCTCGAGGCCTCAGCCCTCCAAACCCTAGAGCAGGGATCAGGAGGCAAGGCCACCTCCTTCTGCACTGTCAGTCACTGCAGCCCGGTGTCCACCCGGCCCTGCCCCGAGCTCCCATCAGCCCCGGCCCAGGTGCTCTGGGTCCTTCTCACCGAGGCAGGTGGTGGCAGTCTGCACTGCCTCTTCTCTACACCGTGAGCAAGCCCCCGAGGGGACCCAGCCCTATTTACCAGCGTCCTCCTGGGGCCTTGCGAGGTACCGGGCAGGGAATGGCACTTGCCTACCTGTGCGGGGTTGAGTCACCTGCCCTTCACCTTCCGGTGTCCCTATGCCTCAGGGCCCGTGCGGGCCCAGCTGCCCTCTGTCTCCAGATGCCCTGACTGCCCCCTGCCCAGCAGACCCGCTCTCCCTGTCCTTCCAGGGGATCACGACGAACCAAGCTCCCCAGGGGCCCCGTGTGTGTGGACACTCAGCCGACACACCGCCAGCCCCAGGGCTAGCGCCTACCTGTGTCCAGGTGCTGACGTGCCACCGGTAGGAGCAGTCGGCGACGATGCAGGGGATGCTGGCCCGCGGCCGCACCAGGGCCGCACAGGTGGCCCTGTCCACCTCCGTGTCCCGACCGTGGTGGAGCCGCACGCAGGCGACCGAGCGGATGGCGGTGCCCAGGCCACAGCTGGCTGAGCACGGGCTGACGGACGTGACCTTCCACCTGCAGGAAGAGAAGACCCCAGAGGGAGGCTGGGCCCCCTGAAGAAGGCACCGCCCCTGCTGGGCCCCGTGGAGGGAGGGTCCACCAGGACCAGTTCTGAGGCCATGAGAGTGCAGCCTGAGCCCCGCCCCCAGCCCCGCCCCCAGCCCCAGCCCCACCCACCAGGGCTCAGTGCACAGGACAGCTCTGCAGGGAAGACACACAGCCTCTCCCTCAGCAGGTGTCCCCTGCTCGTCCCTGGCACCACATGGCACCCACTCACACCCACAGAGCTGCCTGCTGGTCCAGGGGACGGGGGAGCAACGCCCCCACCTACAGGAAAACAGGCCTTGACCTCGGTCAGTCCTGCCCGTGTTCACCATTTATGAAAAAATAAGTGGGGTGCAAAGCCAAGCCACGTGTCGGCGTGGGCGGCACTGTGCCCCAGCCGGGGCCACCCGAGGCTCTGCCCAGGGCCGCCACCTCTGCTGTGAAGCCCCCCAGGCCTCCACACCCCCGCAGCCAGCCCTGTGGGGACCGACAGTGGGGACGCCTAGCGCGACCTGCCCGGTCGTCCCCTCCTGAGGGCTGTCCCCTGTGCCGCTGAGCCCTCCCCTCATCCCCACGGCACCCGGCCTGGCGTCGGCACACACCAGGAGCTCAGGCCACCTCTGGGCATCCTGGGGCTGCTGACCTGGGTGGGCAGGGCTCCGGGCTACAGGCCTCCTGCTCCCTGGGGCGAGGCAGCCCGCGGCACTCGGCGTCCGGCAGGATGTCCTCGTCCTTGTCCTCCCCGCGGGCCCGGGCACAGTACAGGACCCTCCGCACGACCCCTCCCCCACAGCTCACGCTGCAGGCCGCCAGCTTGTACCGCCACCTGGGGCAAGCCAGCGTCAGGGGCGCGCCCAGAGCAGCCAGGGGCTCCCCTCGTTCCCCTACACCAAGCAGGGCCTCGGGGGGTCACACTGGCGTCTCCAGTGAAGGGCTTGGCACAGGGGACAGAGGACATTCTGGAGATCCCACTTTGTAGAAAGGGACGCTGAGGGCAAAAAAATGACCAGATGTCTCCAAAAGGTGATGGGGGAGGGGCGGGGCACCCCAGGGGTCCTGCGAAGAGGGGCCCCTGTCACAGGAACCCCAGCCCAGCACCGCCTGGTCCTGCTCCCCGCCCACTGCGTCAGCTACAGCGCGCCCCTCACCGTCCACCGCGCTGTGTCTCCCATCTTAGTTGTCACCCATCCCTCCCTTGCAGTCTGCTCCAGCCGGGCAGGGCCACTTGTCTGTCCTGTCCCCTGCCGTGTCCCCGTCTGCCCTGTCCCCTGCCGTGTCCCCCGTCTGCCCTGTCCCCTGCCGTGTCCCCCGGTACCGGGACAGCGCCTGGCGCCGCAGGTGCTTGGTGAAGAGCAGGTGACGAGAAAACGAGCCCTGGACCGCGTGCACCCACGGCCTCCCAGACCCGCGGTCCCGTTCAGGCCTCGCGGCCTCGGGAGGTCCCTGGGAGGTGACGATGGCACCTGGAGGATGCACTCCTAGGACGCCTGCCTCTGGGGGAGGGGGCCCACCTGGCAGGGCAGGGCTGGGGGCTGCAGTCCCCGAGGGGGCCAGGGTGGGGCGCCCGCCAGCACTCAGAGTGAGGCATGGGGGATGTTGCGTCCGCAGCCCACCGGCACGCAGTGCACGGCCAGTGCCCCCGGCCCCCCGCCACAGGTCACAGGGCACGGGGCCAAGGCCCGGGTCCGCCCCCTGAAGGGCGGAAAGGCGAGGGCTCCGCGGGCTGAGACGCCGTCTTCCCCGAGGGACCCAGCTGCTGCCCAGCCCCCGGCACGGCCTCCCGCCCCACCCCGCTCACCAAGCCGGGCACGGGGCGGCCCGGCAGGCCTCCCGCCGCTTCCCAGGCTTGCTTGCCGCGTCGCACAGCTCCTCCCGGACCGGAGTCCGACGGCCAGCGTCCACGCACACGAAACGCAGCTCCATCAGGCCTGCGGGGGCAGGAAGGGGCCCCGCGCCCTGAGGCCGGCTCAGCGGGACCCAGCGTGCGCCCCAGCAGGTGAGGCCCATGTGGCTCTGAGCCTCTGCCACCTGGACAAGGGACTCTCCCTCTCCAAGCCCAAGTGTTTTCACGTACTGGTACCTAACGTGCAGGGACGGGCACAAAGTGCCTGGCACACAGTAGGTGCTCAGCAAGTGGTAGCTCCCACTGTGCACGGAGTGGCATCGCGAGCACGACTGTGTGGACACCTGCTGCTGTGTCTCCTACAAGGCGTGATCAGGGCCGGGTCCCCCTCACACCTCCTCCAGGATGAGCCTCCGGACAAACCCCTGGTCTCTGGCCGAAACTCACTAAGGTTTTACCGAGCACAGGGTTAGGGTTTTAAAGAATGTTGCGTCTCTTAGAAGTAATTTTGTGCCTCTGGTTTGGCTGCCGGGAGCTCAGAGCCAAGTTCGGGGCCCATGTCTCACAGTTCTTCTGGCCCTTGAGAAATAAGACTCTCGGGCGCCGACATTGCCAGATTCTGTAATCTTTTCCTATCTTTTGGACAATGAATACGCTACACGGCTGTCCACACTCTGTCCCCCCATCTCGTGTAGACACACCATGCTCTCACGTAGTTTGCTTTTTCTGTAAGCCCCCCGCCCCCCGATTGCTTTTTAGAATCAGGCAAAATGCAGGCAGACAGGGGTCAGCTAATGCACGCTGGTCTCCTCGGGGGGCCTCACCTCGGCCACAGGAGACGGAGCACGGCCCTGCCACGGGGGTCCACACGTGTGCGGCTCCAGCCCCCAGCCTGGCACTGTCCGGTGGGGACGCAGTCCCCTCTCCTGGGGGCTGGGGGTCCAGCTGTGGGGACAAGCGACAAGCGACAAGCAGGTGCTCTGGGCTTTCCACCTCCAGACCCTGGAGCACCCGGCCCTTGACCGAGCCCATTCCCATCTCTTCAGGAGAGAGAAGCGGTCACCAGCACCCCGGGGGCCGCCACGCCCTGCGGTTCCTCTCGGGGAGGCCAGCTTCCGGGCCGATGCCCTCACCGCACGCCCACCGCCCACCATGGCCTCTGCGTCAGTGGGAGGGGTCCCTGTGGGGCGGGGCTTCGAGCTGGGCTGAGCCCTGCAGTCCCCAAGCTGCAGGGGGACAGGGTTAGCCAGCCCCTTTGTCTGGAAGCATCATCACCCAGGCTCAGGCCCCCGGACGCCAGGCAGAGAGTGGCAGCGTTTCTCTGCACGGCAGGGAACTGGCAGTGTTCCAATAGGCTCTGGGGGCCCTCGGCCCGCTCACCCGTGGGAGGGGGCTTCCGAGGAGGCCCTGACCTCCATTTCTGCTTATGCTTGGACCACGGGTCCCACAGATGGCCCTCTAGAAGGACAGTCTTCACCCGCTGGCCGGGAGGCCACAGGTAAACAGTCCCTCTGTTCCCCGAGCCACCCCCGTGTTCACTCACGTGGCCCCCACCTACAGGACACGCCGGCTCCGTACAGGGCCCGAGGGCAGGTGGCTCGTCTGTGGAGCAGGGCGCAGCTGCCCCTGGTGCCTCCGGGCCATCTGGCCCCTGCACGCACGTCACATTCTGTGTGGCCGGGTCTGCTCCACAGGCCAACGAGCAGGTGACTGACACCTCCCGCCTGAGGACAACACAGGACAGCCATCAGGCCACAGCGCCACCCCGGCTCCCAGCGGAGGAGGCAGCGAACCTGCTCCCCCCACATCCAAGATCCCCAAAAGGGGCCCCACAAAGAAGCAAGCCCAAGCCAGATGAACGACTTGGCACCCGGGCTGCAGGGACACAGGCCCTCCTGCCTTCCGGGGGCGAAGGTGGCCTCCAGCCAGATAACCGCGTGGCTCCGTGCCCCCCAGCAGGTGCCGAGAGCCGGCGCCAGAGGCAATCGGATCACGCACGCCAGGCACGGAGAATCGTCCCATGTGTGACAGTCCAAATGGTGGTGGCTGTCTGGAGCGCTGTGTCGAAAAGGGTTCTGAGGCAGGATTAGCCCTCAGCGGGAAGCGTGGTGATCGTTATGTCCGCCTGGGACCGTGCAGAGCCACGTGTGGGCCCCAGGGACCCAGGCCAAGCCCTCCTCACTGGACAGGTAACAAGGCCGGGGCCCCAGAGGCAGAGGGACTCGCCCTGGTCACCCGGCCAGTTGGTGGCCAGTCAGTTTGGACACTAAGGGGACAAGAGGTAGGGCCCAGCGCGGGGACGAGCCCTGCCCGGGAGACTCTGCCCGGATCTGGCCTTGGGGGGGGCCCCACCCTCCGTGCTCACCCTGGGGGGCAGGGCTGGGGGGCCGCAGGCGTCCATCGGCCGGCCGCGGGGCCAGCGTGGTACACCAGGCGGGGGGCAGTGTCCTCGGGACGGCACCCTGGGCCTCCACGCAGCCCACCGCCCCCTCCCGCAGGCCACCCCCGCAGGACACACTGCAGGGGCCGAAGTCTCCAGCTGCCCAGCTGGGGACGAGAGGGGCAGCACGTGGGCCCCGGCCAGGTCCCCGGGCTCGCTTCGGGGGGATGGGGTGGGAGGCAGGCAGATAGATGTGCCCAGCTGACTCGCTTCCCTGGGCCCTGTGTCCCTTCAGCTGCCTGGACGCTCTGCGGGTGCGGCCAGCCCAGCCCTTCAGCCCTCCACGTGTCCCCAAGCTGCTCCTGAGCCTGAGGACATCTGTGTAACAGCTCTGGCAGGGGGCTGCCCCCGCCCCACACGCAGCAGGGACAGCCTTGTCCCCAACATGACGCTCCTACCAACTGCACCCACCAGGGGCCGGCGACAGCCAGGTAGGTGCCTTTCACTGTCACCTCCCCAAGCCTCCCCACGACCCTCCCAGGTAGGGCGACCACCTCCACCCCGCAGGGACCACCTGAGCTCAGAGAGGGCACGAGGGACAGCGGCTGAACATCCCTGTCACCCACGTCGCCCTGAGGTTCAGTACCCCTGCCCGCAAAGCGGGGACACTGACAGGACCCATCTAAATGGCAGCACGCCCAGAAGCCACATCGCCCAGCCCAGGCTGCCGAGCCCCACAAGCCAGGGGAGAGCCCAGGGCACTCCCAACCACCCCGGGGCTTCCAGCAGCACTCACTGCGGGGGGCAGGGCTGGGGGCTGCAGGGCTCCGGCCAGGCCGCCGGCCTCGGGCCCCCTTGGCACAGGGCGGCCTCCACCCGCTGGTTCCTGGCCTGGTCCAGACAGCTGTAGGTCACCCAGCGCAACCCTGCGGGGGAAGCGGGAGGCTTGGCCACCTCCACGGGGGGACAGGGCAAACCAGGCCTCGGGGGAGCCCTGCCCCGGGCCTCACCTGCCCCACAGCTCACCGAGCAGGACCCCCGCCTGGCGGCCCACACCCGGGCCTGCCGCTGCTTCGGCTGGAAGTAGGTGAAGGTGATGTCTGGCTGGGTGAGCTCGCCATACTCCTTGCCGTAGCGCCTGTAAACCTGCACGCGACAGACGAACGGCAGCTCCGGGCTTCGTCCGGGGGGCCCCGGGGGTGGCCATCCCTGCCGCCACCCCCGACCGCCTTCGACTTTCGCTCCTGCGCCCCCGTATCCTCTTCTGAGCACGCAGTGGCTGACGCCGACTGCGAGCCAGGTTCTGCAGACAGCCCAGCGCAAGGAGCACTTGTCCCGGCCTCCGGGAGCTCCCGGTGTCAGGGGCGGTGACAGATAACCCTGGTGACGCAGGACAGGGGTCCGCTCAGGGTGTTACGGGCTCTAGGTGGGGCGGAGATGGGGCAGGCCAGGACGGAGATCCTGGGGACGGGGCGCAGAGGCGGGTGACAGGGCGCTCGGGCAGACGGGAGCCTGGGGCGGAACCAGCAGGGCTGGTGCTTCCGGAGCAGGTGAGGAGGTGGTGGGAAGAGGCGACCGACTCCTTACACCTGCCCAAGACCCTAGGAGGCACGCCTGTGACCCACCCCCACGTGACAGAGGAGACTGAGGCCCGGTGGGGGGTTGGGGGCGGACGCACACGGCCATCAGTGGCAGGGGCAGGACGAGAATGTGGGCCACCCAGCGTCCTTGCCCGAGGACAGCAAAGCCTGGAGTGGGGGCCTTCCAGATTGGAGCTCTGGCCCTCGCACCGTCCCCGCACCTAGGGCGGGGCGTCCCCAGCCCTCTGGACTGGGTCACGCCCAGGGCCAACTAGCGCCGATGGCAGCAGCCACTTTCCGTGGCGCACGTACAAGGCACCGCCACGTGCTCGCTGAATGCTGCTTTAAAAACTAAATCTTCACACAGCTTTACGACGCAGGTCTGCCCTGTCCCACTGTGCGCGTGGGGAAACTGAGGCTCAGAGAGGCTAGGTCCCAAGTTCCTGCAGAGACCGTCCGAGACCACAGCCCGCCCGGGCTCCTGACCCCTGGGCCACCTGCTCCCGGAGGGACTCCCCCACAGTGGCCTCTAACCTGGCCGTCAGACCACCCAGCTCCCCAACCCCCGCTGTCGCACTCCCCCGCCCACCCCCAGGCCCACACCCGGCCCTCCCTCCCTCCCTCCCACAGAGCTCAGGGACTCATGGGCCTCAGCAAAGGTCCCTCAGCCCTGCTGCCCAAAGTGACCGCCAAGCGGATGAGAGCGCGAGCGAGTGGACGGCTGGACGAAGGGGCCCCCGCGGGAGGCCGACCCGGGCACCTGGACCTCCACGTCGTCCTGGGTGGGCCCCCGGATGCGGATCTCCTCCAGGCGGGGCAGCCGGTCCTCGGCGAGGGTCACTCGGTACTGGACATGGCTGTCCTCCAGCGGGGAGGGGTGGGTGGTGCTGGGGGAGATGGTGGCGTTCCCGGCCACGACGTAGCGCCCTCGGACCCTCACCGCTGTGGTGGGGGGAGGTGGCGTCAGCACAGCCACGACACACCCCACACCTGCGTGAGGTGGGCGCCGCCCCTCTCACGGACGAGGTCCCCGTTTAAGGAGGGGGGGAGAGGTGACAGTGGGGGAGAGGTGACACCCGGTCCGAGGGACGGAATCTCCGCGACCACATCTGTGACTGTTCTGCCCTGCACCCCTAGTCCCCCGGGGAGTAACTAAGTCCTCCTGCTGTCTCGGCTCGGTGGTCTCTGGAGCGAGCAAGGGACACCCCCAGGATGCACACAGGGGTCTGAGCCCAGGAGGCTCCCCCGTGGCAGGGCCCCCCGCTTTCCAGGATGTAGTGAGCCCCGTGAGCCTGCTGCCCTCCCCGAGTGCACTCATCCGAGCTCTACAGGCAGGGTCGGGAGCTCAGGGGTCCCGAGGTAGGTGTCCCCACTCCAGGTTCAAAGGTCAGGCAGGGGCATCCTGGGAAGGAAAGCCCCCTCCCCCCATCCCCTGGGTGGTAAAGAGGTTGGCAGTGCACAGAGGCGGGTCTGGTCCCTGCCCCTGCTTCCGGGAGGGAACCTATGTCACCTGCTGGGAGTGTCTTTGTTTAAGGTGGGGCCTGGCCACACCAGAAAGGCCAAACACGTGATCTAGGGGACTTTGGGTCCCGTGGCGCCAGTCAGCCAGGAGACGGAGGTCGTCCACGTGAGCGACCCATCGACCCATCGACCACGCCCGCATCACGACGCCCCAGCTGGACACGAAACCCAGGGGCGTGTGCTGGGTGGGCCATGCTCTGTGCACTGTCGCGCCCCAGTGCTGGCCCAGAACCCCCGGGATCTGCCCTGGGCATCTCTCCTTCCCCTGGTTTCACAGCTGTCACTGTGAGCACAACAGCTCTGCGCTCCGGGTCCCCCTCGTGAACTGGGGGACCCCTGAACTTGCAGTTGACATCAGGAGTGAGGGCGTCTGGGGGACCGTGCCCTCGACCCTCTCCGTCTGGCTACCCCCGGGGGGCGTCTTGAGCCCACTCACCCAGGTGCGTGAAGAGAGGCCGGTGGTTGGCGATGTACACGCCTGTCAGGTTGGGGCCGAGCGTCAGGAACGTGACGTACTCTGAGAGGAAGCAGAGGAGGGCGGGTGGTCTCAGGCCCCCTCGGTCGCAGGCAAGGGAGCAGATTTCGGTGCCTCGAGCAGCAGTGAGCCTCCCGTCACAGCGGGCAATCAAGGCCAGACTGGAGGGCCACCTGGGGCGGGGCGGGGACAGACCCAAGGTTCTCTGCCAGCGGGAGGCTGGACTCTCTAAGCAAGGACTTTGCAAACAAGCTGTCCTCTTTCATAAGCACATCAAGGTCGAGGAGTTTCCAGGTATGGCATCCCGCATGGGACCCCTTGAGCAGGGGAGGAGGGGCTGGCAGCCGAAGACTGCCCATCACCTGTGTCTTGTCTGCATCGCAGCTGCAGAGAGCGACGGCGACCCCCGCACCACAATCCCACCTGGCAGCCTCTTTGCCCAAACGCGGGCCACATGGGGGCAAAGCTGAGGGTGGGAGCCAAGGCCGCTGGGAAGGTCCAGGGCTGAGCGGATGTGTGTGTCTCCACGGCCTCGGAGGCTGGGGGGCCGGGCTCCTACCTCTGGCTCTTCCGCCCGAGAACGAGCCGTTCCGCGGGCTGCAGGTGCTGTTGTCCCCGCCGCACACCTGGCACGCATCTGGCACCAGCTGGGAGTCCATCCTGCCGTCACAGCCGAACGTCTGCACAGAGGGGCGGGCAGGTGAGACCGGGCGCGGGCCACGGAGGGTGCTGGCTCGCTGACGCCCACAGCTTTGGGGCTCCCAGGTTCTCATTACAGACGGCCCGTTCCCGCAGCACCTGACGTCCGCAGGAAGCCACCTTACACGCCCTGCTCCAGGCCACAGCCCAGCTCTTAACCCCCACCTGCCACGGACCCCGAGGTCGGCCCCGTGTCCGGGCATCAACATGAGCAGACTCTGCTGCGGCTTCCCGGGGACCAGCGCCCGCAGACCCGAGCCCCCAGGAGGCCCCTTCGCCCCTCGGCCTCGATGGGACAGGGCTTGGGGCCACAGCGGGTAGGAGGGCACCCCCATGGCCCACACGCGCCTACCCTGCAGCTGCCCGACACGCACAGGCTCAGGGCCCCGTCCTCCTGAGGGCCGCTCGGCACACACCGGGTCCCGTCTAGGAAGCTGTCCCCACGCCTTACAATGAAGCTTTCGCCAATGGCCCTGCACATGTGTCGGCACAGAGGGTCCCCTGGGAAGGCAGAGGGACGAGAAGCCCTGATGTGAGGGGAGCAGGGAGCAGGAAGGACCATGACCCCGCAAAGCATGGTCCACGTGGGCCCCTGGCCCTGCTGGCGCCACCTCGCCTCATCCTCTCTGTGCGGGGCTGGGGGGGTCCCCATTTTCCAGCGTCCCTGCCCTAGGCAGTGATCGCCACGGGATTGTGAGCCAGGGACGCCCCCCGCGCTTCCCCGCAGCGTCTCAGTGGCTCCCTCAAGCGACTCGGAGCAGGGCGATCTCCACTCCGCAGACGGGGACCGGAGGGTCAGAGGCCACCTGCTGGCAAGGGGCGGAGCCAGGACGCCACGCACGGCCCGTCTGATGCCCGGCCGGTCTCCCGCCAGGTTCCCGCTGCATCTCGCCGACTCCGGCCCAGCGCGCCCCGCCCCCGGCCCCACGCCCCGCCCCTGCCACGCCCACTCCCCCAGCGTGCCCCGCCCGCGCCACGCCCCCTGCTACGCCCACTCCTCCACGTCCACGCCCCGGCCACGCCCACCTCGACTGTACTGCACCGCAGCGCCCCAGCGGTAGAAGGAGGTGTTGCCTGGGGCCAGCTGCAGGGGCTTCCTGTCCGTCTCCGCACACTGCTCCGCCATGAACTCCAGCTGCGTGTTCGTGCAGGCCTGGCGGGAGGGGGCAGACGATGGGCACCAAGGGAGCCTAGAGTACAGGGGCGCCAGGGCAGGAGGCCCTCGCCACTGGGAGATGGCAGGCACCCCGTAGTGTGAGGGTCACCACGTGAGTTAGGGACCAGCTCCTGGCTGCGCCTCCTTGCTCTGTGCAGTGCGGGTGGCCAGGCCCTCTCTCTGCCGATGCGGGAATTCCTGCGGGATTCGTGAGGGGGCAGGCGGGGTTCACTGCGGGCAGCACAGGGGAAAGCAGGGGCCCAAATCTCGGGGGTGGGGGATGGGGCACGTGCCACTAGAGGCGGGAAATCCGAAAAGTCGCGGCAGCAAAGGGCTTTGCCTGGAGAGCGAGCCCCCGGGCAGGGGCGGGCTGGCGTCCAGCCCCTGCACTCTGCAGGAACGGAGAATCGGCGGGGACCCACCGAGCAGGGACGAGGACCGCGGCTGCCCTCCCCACAGGCCCGTCTGATGGCCCCTCCCCGTGAGGACTCGCCCCCCAGGTCTGGCCTCCAGGGTCCGCCTGGAGACGGCGGGGCGGGAAGGTCTCACCCCACGCAGACCTTAGCTCAGCGTCAGAGGAATCAGTCACCGCTTCACGGCCACTGCGGTGGCCGCGGTCAAAACCGCAGACCGGCGGTGCGGGGGGGGGGGGGTGCAGGAACTGGAACGCTCCCGCCTCCCAGGTGGGTTTGCCGCGCCGGGCGGCCGCTGCGGGAGGCGGTTTGGGGGCGCCTCAAAGACTGAAACGTGGAATCACCGCGTGCGCCACTCGGTAGTTCCACTTTTAGGTGTATTTCAAAAAAACACCGAAGCCAGGACTCAGACAAACCCACGGACACGCGGCTTCACAGCAGCGCCTCGCACAACGGGTCCGTCGTGGGATGATGGAGGGACACAACGGGCTCCCTCCGCACGTGCCATGCTGCTCGGCCATAAAACGGGACGAAGCCCGCGACCGCGGGGACGGGCCTCGGGAACACCGCGCGAGTGACAGGAGCCGGTGCCTGGCGCCATGTGTGGTCTGACTCCCCGTTAAGTGACCCGCGCTGAGCGGACAAACCCAGAGGGTCTGACAGGACCGCAGCTGGCTCCAGGGGCTCGGGAAGGGGGTGTGGGGCGTGACGGCTTCCCGGGTCTGGGGTTCTCTTCCGGGCGATGGAGATATTTTGGAACTGGATAGAGGTGGAGGTTGCAAACAATGTTAATTTAAATTGCGAACAATTTAACAATGTTGCGAACGTGTTAAATGCCACTAAGTTGCACTTTAAACGACTTGATGACTTTATGCCGTGTGAATTTCCCCTGAATTTATAACAAGAACCACTGGTGCTTCTCAGTGCTGAACCGCATTGCGGGGGGCGGGACGGAGACTCGGGCACCCTAGAAGGCAGCAGCATGCGGACAGCGGGGGTGGGACACTTTGGGGTCCCTGCTCTAAGGAGCACGACCGTCCTGGGGTGTGCAGTGTGGCCCCCGTGTAGGGGTCAGAGGCTCCCTCTTCTCTCTGGAAAGCGACCTTGTGGGCACCACAGCCCGCAGCCGCCCCGGGCCTCGGCTCCTGTGGGGCCCGCTGGGAAGCTGGCCTACCTGGGTGTTGCACATCTCGGCCTGGAGATCGGCGCCCACGCACGCACGCCCCCCAAAGGCAGGTCTGAAAACGCCCAAGAGGCACGGGGGTGAGAGGTGGCCCGCTGCGCCCAACAGGGCAGGGGCGCCCCACCCTCCCTGACCTGGGGGACAGCACCACTTCCGGGCCGTACCTCGGGTTGGTGCACTGCCGCCTCCTGGTGACCACGCCTCCTCCGCAGGAGCGGGAGCACGGACTGGGGGGCCCCCAGCCAGACCAGTGCCCGTGCACCGCCCCCACGGGAGTCAGCTCCGCCAGGGAGCGGCAGTGACCCTTGGAGCACCACTGCAAGAGAGGGATGGCACCATGTCCCGCACCCACGGGCACCCCACACGCCCGGGGCACCCCACACACCCAGGGCACCCCACACGCCGGGGCACCCCACATGCCCAGGGCACCCCACACGCCCGGGGCGCCCCACACACCTGGGGCACCCACACACCCAAGGCACCCCACACACCTGGGGCACCCCACACCCACAGGCACCTCAAACTCCCACAAACACCCTACACCACAGGCACCCCACAAGCCCACAGGCACCCACACATCCAGTGCACCCCACACACCCAAGGCACCCCACACGCTCAAGGCACCCCACACGCCCAGGGTGCCCCACACGCCCGGGGCACCCCACACGCCCTCAGGCACCCCACACTCACAGGCACCCCACACTCCCACAAACACCCCACAGCACAGGCACCCACAAGCCCACAGGCACCCACATATCCAGTGCACCCCACACCCACAGGCACCCACACGCCCGGGGCACCCCATGCCCACAAGCACCTCACACCCACAGGCACCCCACTGCACAGGCACCCCATATCCACAGGCACCTCACAACCACAGGCACCCCATATCCACAGACACTCCACACTGGAGGTCGTAGCCACAGAGCATGAGGCACCTTGCCGCCCACCTCTCCCGCCCGGGTGGGTGGCCCAGGACAGCTCCAGGGTCCCCCGACCTGGCTTTCTGACGCCCCCGTCTCCCGCCCCAGGGACGAAGGCTGCAGACCTCAGGGGCCCCGAGCACGTGCGCGTGAGCACGCACACACACACACACGCACGTGCGTGCTCACGCGCGTTCACGCTCTTTCACTCCCTGCTCTGACCTTCTCCAGGCCACACTCCGTCCCGTCCAGGAGAGGGACGAGGAGGCGGCTGCAGCTGCTGGGGTCCAGGGGGTCCGTGTGGCAGGAGAGTGCCTGGCACATGTCCTAGGAGGAGAGACAGGCGGCCGGCTCAGGGCCACCGGGGCCTTCTGGGTCCCCGCCCGGCCTTCACTGTCCCTCCCTGACTGCAGGACACAGTGACACAGGCAGCACACTGCTCTGTGGCCCTGGTGGCGGGGGACACAGCGACACAGGCAGCACACTGCTCTGTGGGCCCTGGTGGCGGGGGACACAGGGACACAGCCGGCACACTGCTCTGTGGCCCTGGTGGCGGGGGACACAGGGACACAGCCGGCACACTGCTCTGTGGGCCTGGTGGCAGGGGACACAGTGACACACCACACTGCTCTGTGGGCCTGGTGGCGGGGGACACAGGGACACACCACACTGCCCTGTGGCCCTGGTGGCGGGGGACACAGGGACACAGCCGGCACACTGCTCTGTGGGTCCTGGTGGCGGGGGACACAGGGACACAGCCGGCACACTGCTCTGTGGCCCTGGTGGCCGGGGAGGATGAGCATGGCCGGCTTCCTGATCAGGAATGGGGACAGTAACCAGGGCTCACGCTCCTTTTAGGGACCCTTGCGAGTGTTTTCATTTCTTTTAAAATCAGAAGAAAAAAATAAACTTTTAAGCCAAAGAAAATGTCCTAGTATGTAATATTAACAGATGTGTATTTATAACATATTATTATAATGTTATAATTAATATATATGTACTTATAAAAGTTAAAATGTTTTGTTAAAATGTCACAATATAAGTCTTAATATTTCACACGGAAGAAGGCCCCCCCCCAAAGCAAAAGAGCCTGGGGCCCATTAACATCCTTGGAGGAAGTCTGCCTTTGGGGTGCGCCCCCCCTCCCCTCAGGCCGCGGGGTTCAGCTTGGACGTCACTTCCTCCATAAAGCCCCCCAGCGTCCCTCGGGGTGAAGCCCGCGGCAACAGCCTACTCGCCCACGGGCTCAGGGGCCTGCCAGGGCCGGCTCTACATCATCCGTGGGGCCCAGTCAACGTGAAAATGTGGGGGGCCGTGTTCAAACATGAAGACTCTGGGGAGGCAGCGGACAGCCGGCTCGGTGGGGCCTGCGCGGGGCGCTGCGGGCGTGGGGCGTGGGCAGACAGGCCTGCGGGAGGGAGGGCGGGCAGGTCTCGGTGCGCGGAGGCGGACACTCACGAGGTCGTCCCTGGCGAAGGTGCAGGCGACCGCCCCTGGGCCGAAGGCCACGCGGCACTGCTCGTCCGCGCCGTAGTAGAGGCCTGGGTGCGCCTCAGGAGGGCGCCCCGCGGGCCCCGACGGCGGCCCGGGCGTGTCCCGCACGCAGCGCGCCCGTCCTGTGCTGCGACAAGGCCCGGGCTCAGGCCCCGGACGGACTCCGGGTAAGCGCGGGAGGTGACGGCATTTGGGAGGAGGGGGTGGGGTGCTCAGCGGGTGCCCCTACCAAGTCGGGGCGCAGGCCCCGGGCGCGAGGGGAGGTGGTGCCAGGTAAGACAGACCGGCCACAGACAGGGATGGGAGGGGGCGGGCTGGACTTGGGAGGGGAGGGGATGGGGGGGCAGACAGACGCAGTGGCCGGGGAGGCTGGAGAGGTGGGTCAGCGAGTGTGGGCGCAGGAGTGGGGCGGGATGGAGGCGTGCACCCAGAGGGGTGACGGGAGCCGCGGGAGAGGTGGCCGCCGGCCGGGACACGATGCGGGTGGACAGAGGGCTGGGCTGGGCTGAGGCCCAGCTGAGGCCACGCTGGGTCCCAGGACCCGAAGTCCGCGCGTGCGCAGAGCGCAGGTGGGGGCGTGGGCGTGGTGGGGGGCGGCTACCTGAGCAGGTGCGACAGCTGCCGGCGGCTGCAGGCGGACCAGGCCAGGCCCCCGCGGGCGGGCGCAGCGCCATCGGCGCCCATCACGTGGCCGCGGGCCGGGCAGTCGCTGCCCGGTGCCCCGTCGTGCTCCAGGCCGAAGCTGCGTGGGGGCGGCGGGGGTTGCTCAGGCGGGGACCCCCACCCGCGACCCTCCAGCCAACCCCATTCAGACCCGAGCTTCCGGGTCACCCCGGGGCCTGGCCCCGCCACCGGCTAACCCGGGGCCGTCCAGCCTCAGGCTGCCCGAGGCGGTAGCGCTGGGGACAAGAGGTTTTAAAAATGTGTGAGCCAAAGGAATCCTTGGTGTTTTCGGTCTAGGGAGGATGGGGCTCCAGGGCCCGGGGGGGCGGGGTGCCGCCCGGAGCCCCCTTCTTGCTCCAGGGCTGGCTCGGTGTGAAAAGTCACCACCCAATGCGCAGTAAGCGCGGACCGCGGGCCACGAGTCCCAAGCCAGCGGGAGGCCGTGGTTTTCGCACCTTCTTTCTCTCCAGATGAGAAAGATGGAGACACCAAGATGATGGGGAGTTGGGGGCGGGGTGTGGGGGTGGGGTCAGGTGAAGATGCTGCCGGTCTGATGTCGGGGTACAGCCCCAGCCTGGGACACCCACGGAGATGGGGCGTGGGCAGAGGGGCACACTCGCTGGGCAAGGGAGACAGAGAGACTCATTTCCACTTTAGGAATCTCTGTGATTTGAACTCCACGGCGAGTGGGTGCTACTTGCACCGTTAAAGGATGGGGAATCACAAAGAAAAGAACCCTCCACCTCAGGTGCGTGAGAACGGGTGAGACTCGCCCTCAAGATGTATGATATTCCTAATGGGAAAATTTCAGAGACCACGTAAAAATCCAGCAATGGGGACCAAGTACGTAAATTATGGTGCATCCGAAAACTATTTTAAAAGATCTGGGGAAAATGGGAGAAATAGATTAAGAAAAAAGCAGATAACAAACCATTATACACTAGAATTCCAATTTTGCCAAAAAAAAATAAAAGTACATGTACAAAGGAGACTAAAATTAAATACAAAATGTCAACAGATGTCATCTGTAAGCGGTAGGATTGGGGACAATTTTTACAGCCTTTTTCTTTACCTGAATTTCCTACAAAACTTATTTTTAATTGCTAAGTTTATTTTGCTTGTTTTTTTTTGGGGGGGGGAAATAGTTTCCTTTAATCATTCAGTAATCAGGAAGTATCAGATTTCCCAGCCCTGGCCGCCCACCCCCCTGGATCCGTTGGGGTCAAGGTTGGGGTCAAGGGCACGGGCTCTTTCCGGCAGTCCTCCAGAGCCCACTGCCAGCCTCGACGTCCCCTCCTGGGGGCCCAGGTCAGCAACTTGGCCTGAGCTTGGGGACGTGAGGTAGGATCGCATACCTGTGACCAATCTCATGGGCGATGGTGACCCCCAGGTCGAAGCCAGTGTCCTCAGTGATGACACAGCTCCAGGAGGAGGAGCAGACGCCCCCCAGCTGGGTGACCCCCCGAACCTGCCGGTTGCCGTCAGGCAGCTCCAGGTCAAACCTCGGGGAGAGAGAACAGACACCTGGGTCGCTCCGAGGTGCCGGCCCCGCCCGGCCACCTGTGCAGGGCGCAGGAGGGCCTCGGGAGGGGCGCCCAGGGGAGCTGCTGCGCTACCTGGTGATGTAGAGGACCAGGTCGGCGTGCCCGGGGTCCGTGTCGTCCTCGGGGTTGACGGTCCTGCTCCACTCACAGACGCTCAGCAGCGATGCGGTGATGTTGGCCGTGATGTTTGGCGCACCCTGAGGGGCCGGGGACAGAGCCAGCATTCGCTGGGCCCGTGCCGAGTGGGGTGCTGAACCCAGCGGGTCCCCATCCTCCTGACCCCTCTGCTACTGCTGTCCCCAGATACAGCCAGGGACACTGAGGCTCAGCAGGGCTGAGTGGCGGGCGGAGCTGGGACCGGCCAGAAGCCCTGCCGTCACCCTGAGGTGTGTGGCCCTGCTGGAGGCAGGCGCAGAGGACACGGACAGCTGGGCTTCCGGCCGGCACCCACCTCGGGCTGTGTCAGGATGATCATCTTCACCAGGTGCACGCGGAGCTGGGCCCCCAGGGAAGGGTCCCGCAGCAGCTCGGACCCCTGCGGGAGGGCAGGTGGGACAGGTGGCATGGGTGGGCGTAGCCGGCCCCCCCCCGCCACTGCTGACATCTGGGGACCCCCTTGGCGAGAGGGCCTGGAGAGGATGCCCGCTCAGCGTGGGGGTGGGCACCCCGGATGCCGGTCCTTGTGCTGGGAGCCAGCCGAGGAGACGGTCATGCTCCCCCTGCTCACGGCTCGGGAAGGTCGACGAAGGAGAGAGACCCCGAAACCGTGGGGTACAGTGACTGTCTCTAGTCTAGAATGTTCTGTGCACCGCTGCCCCTCTCCAGGCGGACTCCCCTGGCCTTTCCCATCCCCGTTCCCCTGCCCGAGACATCTGGGGCCTCCTGCTCCGAGAGCCCTTTCCCGGGCACCCCAGTGAGGAGGGCCCCCCGGGCCCCCCTCTCTCTCCACGCGTCCGTCAAGATGCCAGTCCCGTGGTCGCCGGAGGACTTAGGAACAACACAGCTGGAGCACGGGGGCGGGGGGGGTGGGACACGACAACGACAGCGGCCATCGCCAGGACCCTGGCGACTGGGCAGAGCCAGACTGGCCTCGACCACCCCGCGGGCCTTGGTCCTCGCCAGACACGGCGAGTGACCTGAGTGAGCGTGGGCTTAGTGACCGAATTTCGGCGCGTCAGAAGTGGGGAGCCCCTCCACGCTGGGAAGCAGTAGCCTGCAAGTGACTTGGGAGGACTTGTCACTGCCAGGGCCTGCAGGACACCCTCAGCAGGCGTCTTCTGGACGCGACCGAGTCTGCAAGGCAGAGAAGAGCATGGTGTGGCCCTGAGCCCCAGCCCCCCTTCCTGTGGGGACGACAGGGGTCAAAGGGCTTGGGGCTCCTACACGTGAAACTTATCCTTTTGTCCAGAATAGGTGGCATGCCCGAGGCCGGGGCCAGGTGGTGCGGAGTCCCTTCCCTTCTAGGGGGCTTTCCACCCTCCAGGGCCAACTTACTAAGGGGGTGGACAGTGGGGGAGTGCCAGCCCTGCCTCGGCCAGCACCTCCTCATGCCCCCTCCCCATCTCTGTGGCAGCCAGGGGGTAGGGGAAGGGGCCTGGGGCGGTCAGCCAAAGGCCGAGACTAAACTCCTAAATGTTCCTGAAATCCCTTTAGTCAGAATTTTAAAACTCGTCAGCATCTGAGTCACGTAGGTGGCCCTGATTGTGTCCACCCCCCCCCCCGTTGCCCTGTGGCTGGTGAAGGTGACCTCTGGTCGCGACCTGACGTGGGACGGGGCAGGGCAGAACGCACTGGCCTCGTGTCTGACCCACCCACGCGCGGTCCCCAGCTGTGGGTGCCGGTTTCAGAGTCTGCAAGGTGACATCCGATTGTCAAGTTTGTGGAAACGCTGGTCTCTTGCTTTGCTGCCTGAGAGAGCAGTTTGCGGGAGCCCTGCTCCTGCCCCCCACCCCTGAAGCCAAGGGGACGGGAGGCTGGCAGAGATGAGGCGGAGGGGGGCTGAGGCAGGGCTGCCCGGCTGGTGTACGCTGGTGGACGGGCAGTGCTGGCTGAGGTCCAAATGGGTCTCATGGACCCTGGGGTCCCCGGGGCGGGGGTGGGGAAGGACTCAAACAGCAAGAGGCCGCAGGGTGCGCTAGAGAGCAGAGGGGGGACCCCCGGACTTCACCCTCCTGCGCTCCAGGTGAGGGAGGGGGAGGAGGAAGAAAGAACGGACCACCCCTCCCTCCACCCCAGGGCCCTGAGCCCCACGCGTGACCCCAGCTCAGGTGTACACCCGAGTTCACACGACCAGGTTAGCAGCTCACTGACGCGCGTCTCAGCCCCACGCCCCACGCCCCCACGCGTCTTGGCGTCCCGAGCCCCGCCCCCTCCCCGCCCCCCTCCCACCCCCCTGCCGTCCGCGCGCGCCCGAGGGGAGGGGCACCCACCATGTTGAGGTTGGTGAGCACGTAGCGCTCCGTGTCCTCCTCGTGCGCGCGGTAGACATCAGGGCCCACGGCCACCAGCAGCTCCAGGTGCAGCACGCTCCCCTCGGCTGCGGTGGCGGCGTCGGCCGCGTGCCTCCGGGGGCGGGGGGCAGGCCGGCCTGGCCAGGGAGGGGGCGGGGCTGACAGCGGCGGTTCTAGCTCTAGAAGCAGGTGAACCCCAGGTTTAGCCCACAGACGGGCCGTCCCCACGGCCCGCATTCTCTATTACTCTGTGCTCCCAGTCTGGGGGCGTCGCTGGGCCTGAATGTGGGGGACAGGGAGAATGCCTGCCTCCAGCACGGTGACAGCCGGGCCACTGGCCGGGCCTGTGTCCTCTCTCAGAGCCCGCCCCCAGCCCCCTGGAGGCGGCCTCTGGGCAGCCAAGGTCGCAGCACCCTTAGATGCCCATAAGCAGATTTCGGTCCTCCTGTGCCCACAGGGTCCCAAGCTCTCACTCATCGGGACTGGACATTTCAGGGCGTGGGAGAGCCAGGCGGCAAAACGAGGCCTGGGGGGGGGGGCGCTGGTGTGTGGTTTCCATGTCCCGGTCACCCCAAAGCCACGGACGGGGCGCACACTGGGAACCGGGTCCCCCCCGGGGTGGCAAGTGAAGCGCAAGACAGCAGCCTGCGGGCGCCCGGACGAGGCTGAGCTGTGCAGAGGCGGCTGCAGTCCTGGCCGGCCCTGTGGGGGCCGCCCAGCGCCTTCGGGCCCCTGGGAGCTGCCGGCACCCGCCGTCCCCATCCCCGCGCCCGGAGAGGGCCCAGCGTGAGTGTGTCCGCACACTGCGAAGGGCTCTGGGTCCCCCAAGCCGGGACGCAGCAGGCACCACGAGTCCCCGGGGGCTGCCCCGTGAGCTGGGGACCCGTCGCATCTCGCTCCGTGGCGGCTGCCCTCCCAACCCCATCACAGCCCTGCCCCTCAGCACCAGAGAGCTGGTCCCCACCCTGGACTCTCTGCCCTCCCTCGCCCCGAGCCGTACCTTGAGAGGCCCCCGGGACAGCGGCTCGCCTGTGGATCAGGTGGGACGGGCCCCCGCCCCCCGGATGTCCCCAATCCCGGTGCGGCCTCCTCAGTGGCTGGATGTACAGCCTGTCGGCGCCCACCACGACGTCACCCTCCTGGAGGAGAGAGCAGGCTGGGGCACACGCCCGCCCTGCCGGGGACCTCTCGGGCCATCCCGAAGTCTGGGGTCCCAGGACCCCAGAGGGGCCCTCCTGGGGCCGCATGCGCTGCCTCCCACCTGCCGCCGGCCCCTGCCCACAGTGTCCCCTCCCGTGCCCATGGCCTCCAGGCCCCAGTCTGCAGGGCCTGACAAAGGCCCTGGCGGGGTCCCATGCACAGCAGTCGAAGGGTCTCAGGGGACTAGTTAGGCCTGTGCTAATGAGCAGCACTGCAAGTCACCAGAGGGACCCCAAGTGGCATCTGTCCCAGCCCGAGGGACTGGCACGACATAAACGGCTCCGGCTTGCTGAGTGACACATTGTGACAATAACTCTGCGTGGACGCTTGACACCAGCCAAGTGCTGGTACTGTCTTCACCGTGTCTCCACTGAACACGCCGAGACCCGACCGAGTGACCGGGCCTGAGTGGCGGAGCTGGAGGCGGAACTCGGGGCTCAGTCGGCAGAGCCCCGGCTCCTCGCCGTCCCTGGTCCCTGGGTTTGCACTCGGCTCAGCCATCTGCCAGCAGGAAGGCCTGGGGACACTCACGGGCCTTTCCGAGCCCCCCGTAGGGTCTAAGGCCAGGCAAAGGTCGAGCGTGGGTGGCATCTGCACCCCGGCCCCAGCAGCACACCCCCCCTCGCCACCACATGTCCCACCCTGGCGGGCTCCCGCTCACCAGCTGGCCGGAGCAGTAGGTGACCCGGGCCACCGCGCCGGGGGGTAGCAGGGAGCGGCCTCCGGTGAAGCAGCGGGGCGGGGGGCCCCTCAGCTCCCGGAGGGACGCGTTCACCACGCGCTCGCTGGTGTAGGAGGCGGTGAGCAGGCCCCGCTCCGGCGGGAAGGAGAAGGTGAAGAGCCGTCCCCCGGCGCGCAGGGAGCAGCGGGGGGCCCCGCACAGCGGCCCCCCAACCCTGTCCTCGCAGATGCAGGTGAGCGGGGCCACGTAGAATTGGGGCGCTGCAGGAGACAGGGGCCATCTCACTCACCCCGCCTTGGCCCTCGTGCGGGGAGGGGCCGGGAGCTGTGCCCTTCGGTGAGAATTCAGGGGGAGGGGCCCAGGCCTGGCCAGGCCCAGCACCCTGGGGTGGAGTCCTGCTCCTTCCGGCTCCTGGGGTGGCGGACAGCGGGTGGCCTCCCCAGCGTGGGCCTGGCCTGGGGGCTGCCCGTGCTGGCCACGAGCCTCGCCCCAGAACGTGTGTTTCGTGAGGGACGCCACGAACCCCGACTGGCAAAGTGGGCACACGTGGCCTCTGTGGCCTCTTCTGAGCGGCAGGAGGCCAAGGGTGGCCTGACCATCCTTTCCCACCCATGTCCCTCACCCCAACATAGCCCGAGGGCTTGGAGACCCCAGGCTACGGTCTCCTAGCCCTCCAGAGGGGCAGAGCCGGAGGGGCCTGGAGTAAGAGATACACACGTTTTCGGCCCCACACCCCACAGTCAGCCCCAGGGGGCCTTCGGCTGGCCCTGCCCCCCATCCTGGCCCTCCAGCAGGAACCCCCACCCAGCACGGCCGCAGGCATCGGGCAGTGTACATCCGATCCAGACCACAGAGAAGTCACCTACAAGTGGGACACCCCTAGTTCTCTCCCCCTAGAGGTGTCCCACTAGCCCACCCTCCCTCTAGTCCCCACCAGCCTTTGAATCAAGGCCACCCCAATGGCCCTACTCAGAAAGGGGGTGGGGACCCCAGAGACGTCCACAGACCTGTCCTCCAGCTACAGGGAAAAAGGCTTTCGCAGGAGCTGGGCCCAGTGCCTATCTCGCTTCTCACAGAAGAGATAAATATTTACATCCGTGGCCAGAACCCGGGAGGCTCCTAGAAGTCACTTAGCCCCAGGGGGGCCCGGGGCCGGAAGGGGCCCACCAGCCAGTTAGTGATAGTTCCCTTGAGATACTGAGCAGAATCCCAGGGTCAGAACCCGGCTCGGTCCAGAACGCCCAGACCAGTTCTTATCAACTTCGCAGGAAGTAGCGAAGTTAATGAACAGGGGTGACATGCATCCTGACCTCGTCCCAGCAGAGCCACCAAGATCCCAGGCCCCAGCCTCCATGGTGAGATAAAACGCAGAGAAACCCCCGCTTGCCGGGAAGAGGCGAGGCCAAGTACCTCCCGAAGCAGCATCAGGGCCAAAGTAAGAAGTCACTTCCTCAGGCTCCAGAGCCTGAAGAAATCGCTGCAGGAGAGAGAGGACAAGTGAGGAGAGAAGGGGCTGGGAGGGGGGCTGGGAGAGGGGCTCGAGGGGGGCAGGGCAAGACAGGAAATCCTCCTGCGAGGATGGAGAGGTGAGCCAGGCACGTGTGTCTGCTCTTCAACCAGGTGGGCAAATAGCACCGAGAAGCCATCCCTTCTACAGTGAGCACACGCCCTTCCCTGAAACCCCAAACTCAGATTTCTCCGCCCAATGCAAATGCCAAGCCAAAAAAAAACACACCCCACTCTGCCCCAAGGGCTGTTTGGCAGCCTCGTCCCCCAGGGACCCGCTTCAGAGCCCGGCTCCCGAAAACTCGCCCACCTGCTGGACATCCGGGAGTCCCCAGCAGCCAAGGAGAAGGAAGGCAGACGTGAGAATTCCCCACACGCATCTCCCCCAGGGGCAAAGCTCGCTCATCCTCCGCTGGCTGGCCCAGGGAGAGCCACAGGGACTGCGAGTCTGGCGTCTGGCTGGAGTGTGGGATGTGACAGACCCCGCTGGGCGGAGCCAGCAGGCTGTGTTTCCTCTGGGGAGTTCCCTCCTCCCAGGACAGGGGCTGTGGGGGTGGGCCGCCGGCAGGCTCCTGCTGCTGCAAGCTGGGCCTTGCCCTGGGCTGGTCCTAGGGTTCACAGCACCCCACCCGGCCCTGCACCTGGGGTGAGGCTGGGCCAAGATGCCAGGTCCAAAGGAGGGAGCACTGGCCCAGGGCTCGGGAGCTGGGGACTCGTTCGGGGTGCCGTGGTGGCAGGCTGGCTCCCTCCTGGCTAAGGAGGGTCTGGACCAAAGGCACCAGCGTTCAGGCCTCTGGCAGCCCACGCTCCTTCTTTTTCATGATCTGTCTTGCTGTCCTGTCCTCGTTCCAGGAAGCCCCCCACCCGTCCATTCCAGGCCAACTCACTTTCCTTTCTCAGGCGTCAGATCGGCATGGCGGTCCACCCCCACATTCCCCCCCTTCACCTTTCACAGGCATTCCGCCCCAATTCACGGGGTGATTGCTTCCTGGAGACCCAAACTGACACATCGCCCTCGTCCAAGCTCCCAACTGGTCTCTCTGCTTCTCTTCCACTCCCGTCCCATCTCATGTCACACGCAGAGCAGCAGGGACCTTTCAAAAGCTTCAGTCGTATTGCCTCAGTCCCCAGCTTTAAAACAATCGATGGCTTCCCTTTTCCCTTAGAATAAAGTGTCCAAATTCCTTCCGGCAGGTTCTGGGGCTCTATAATCCTTGACCGGGCGCCGGCCTGCCCTCTGCCTGCATCTTCCAACCGTGCCCCTTGCTTCCAGAGCTTGAGTCATGCCAGCCTTCTTTCTGTGTCTCAAATATGTCACATGCTTCATGGTCCCTCTGACCCCTGGTCTTCACTTTCAAGTTTCAGCTCAGATATCACCTCCCCAAAGAGGCCTTCCCTGGGGACCCCATCTAAGTGGCCCTCCAGGTAGGGTTGACATATTTAGAAAATAAAAATCAGGACACCTACTTAAATTTGAATTTCAGATAAATAACATACATATTTTCAGTACAGTTATGCCCCAAATCTTGCAACCACTGCATGGAGTGTATTTGTACTAGAACTGGTTCTTTATCTGAAATTCCTATTTCTCTGGACCTCCTGAAATTTGTTTGGTTACCTTTCCCCTGTGTCTCACAGAAGCGCCCCCATCCCCACCACTCACACACACGCACACCCCGAGATTCAGATGGAAGCTTTAGGGAAGTGGGGGCCCCATTTGTGTTGTTTACCAGGGTATTGTCAGGGGCAGGTATGGAGTGCTAGCGATTTATTACTGTCATTACAGAAACATGACACAACGATCGCTCACAAGGCGCTCTGTTATTTTCGAGTGCGGCTGAAGCGCCTCTGCAGCCTTGTGCGACCTGCGGTCCTACTTCCCGCTCCTGGGCCTCAGTTTCCCCACCCCCGTAAGGGAGATGCCAGGTGAGGCTGAGCTGGGGACAGCTCCGCTCCGGCGCCCCAGGCCTGGCCGTGCAGCGCCCCCTTGCGGCCACCCGCGCCCAGACGCTCTGCAGGCCCAGCGCGGTGCCACACCGACAGCGGCCCCCCAGCTCCCTTCCGGCGCCTGCGTTTCTCATCCCCATCCCGGGGCTGGGCGACATCCCGGGTCTCTCACAACCCAACCCTGGGTCGCCGAGCCAGGACGCCGCGCGCTGGGGTGGCGGCCCTTTCTGCCCCCTTTTCCCGTACGGGGAGGAACCCGGTCTCGCTGCCGGCGGCGCGGAACTGGAGACGAAGGCCCGGTTTCCCGCCGGTCGGGGAGAGACGAGCACTTCCGGGGGTGGGGCACACGTGTCGAGCCCGGCGCGGGGTCGCTTCCGGCGTATCTCTCACGATCCGGAAGGCAGGTCTTCCTCCCGCTGCTGAGTCGGGGGCCGGCCCGGGCCCGGGCGCGGCTGTCACAGCCCGGAGTGGGGGGCGACGCGCCTCGAATGGGCGCAGGGGCCTGGCTCGGGGAGGACGGGGAACTGCGGTCGCCGCCGGCCTCGGCGTGGACGCCACGCTCTGCCGTCAGGCTCCGGGGACCCCGGAGGGGGCCACGATGGTGAAGGCGCCGACCCCCAAGCGCGCCCCGGGCGACCCCGCGGCTCAGCCAGGGCCCGGCAGGAAGCTAACGCAGAAGAAAAAAAAGAAGAAAAGATTCTGGCAAAATAAAGCGCGAGAAGCAAGCGAGAAACCGGCAGGCGACCCCAAGGTGGTCATGGTGCGACCTCCGAAGGCACCGGAAGACTTTTCCCAGAACTGGAAGGCACTGCAGGAGGTGAGATGAGAGGGGCCCCCCCGCGATCCGCTCATATCTGGCGGTCACCGCAGCTCGGAGACAGGAGAAGACTCGTGGGGCCCGAGGAGCGGGCGTGGGAGGGAGGCGGGCCCGCTGGGAGGTAGCGAACTCATGCCAGGCACAGAGGCAGGAAGCGGATGTAGAGGATGCTAGCAAACGCGGAGCTTATAAGAAAATAATAGTTGAGGACAGCGCGCCTGGTTACCCACGTCCTTAAATGGGCAGACACCGCCCTGCCGTCTAGTACACGTTCTCATTTAACCCCATGCCCCTTTATCATCCTCATCCTATAGATGAGAAAACGGGTCCAGACAGGTTGAATGAACGTTGCAGGATTGCAGCCCGATGGGCGGAACCTAGAAGTCTGACGCTGGAATCCCTGCTCTCCACACCACATAGGACTTGCTCCCGTTCTCAGCATCCCTGGGCAGCATTCACGTAGAGGGTACTCAGCGGGATGCTGGTCCACGTGCCTCACTCGTAAATTCTCCCGCCCTCCCCTGCAGTTAGCTGCTATTATTGCTGCGCTCTAAATGGGGAAATTGAGGCAGAGAGCTTAGGAAGTTGGCCCAAAGTCACACGGCTAGTAAATGGCAGGCTGGGGTACAGTCACACAACGTGAGCAAGTGCTCTCAGCTACTCCTGGCCGTCAGGGTCTCTTCCAGTTTTCTGGAGCCTGTTCCGGACCCCTGGGGTGAACGAGAGAGTGTAGAGGAGAGCTGCTTGAGCTTCTTCACACGCCCCGTTGATAGCTCAGGGTGGGAGACCTCGGGATTCTTCTGTCTGGACAAATGGGACCGATGCAGTTACCATGGGCAACCCCCAGGCTCCATCTGCCTTCTTGAGCTGTATCTCTGCCTCTTCCTCTCAAGAAAGAAAAAAACAAAATGGAACGGAAGGGGTGTTGATGGAAAGACCGTGAGATTTTTCTAGTTTGTACAAGAGAGTAGGTCTTTGTGTTCTTTAACTATTGCGGGAACAGGTCAGCGGGGACCCACCTCATCACCTCTCGGCTGGCTGCCACGTGCCAGGGCCTCAGCTGTGGTTGGAGGAGCGCCGAGCTGGGGGCTTGGGCCCGAGGAGGAGGTTTGGGGCTGGGAGGCCTCAGAGAGCCCTCTGTGCGTGAGGGCTGTGAGGAAGAGACTCTAAATGAACTCTGAACAGGTGACTTGGCGTCCCCTCGGCTCAGAGTGAAGTAGTCTCTGCAGCCACTCAGCGGGTACTCAGGATGTAGACTGTGAGCCTGAAATTTTGTAGGAATAAGAAAGCAGGTGTCAAATTCTGCATCGTAATAATACAAGCAAAATCAGTTCACAAGTGACTTGGAGATGAGAATGGAAAAAGACTTTTCCCAAACCCTTGGGAAGTGAATTCCAGTGATGCCGACAGGAAGTACGTATAGATGTAGTTGACATGTGTGTATCTACACGCACAAGTACGTTTTTCCTGTGTGATTTCCAAATTGTGTCGTGCACTTTATTTTGGGTCCCCGTAGCTGCTGAAACAAAAATCACAGGCCCTGGGAACGCCAGCTGTTGTCTCTCAGAGGGACTCCAAACAGCAGCCCGAAGTCATCCAGCGGAACAGAAGGGCAGAGCGAGTTGACATGGGGACAGGAAGGACAGCACGACAGGCCCCGGGGGGCTCTGTTCCTCCGGCGTTGCCGACGAGCAGGAAGGTGCCGGCACCTCCCACAAAGGCCAGAGGAGCAGAGAGCAACGAGAAAGGAACCAAGAAAAGGACAAATGGTGACATTTCTCCAAAACGAGGGGACCTCAAACACAAGAAGCGGAAAGCTAAGGAGGTGGCTGCAGCCTTGGCTCCGGCCCCGCCCACCGAGTAAGTACTGGCGGTCTCTGCCCAAGGATCCGCTGTGGTGACGGGCACGGCCTCTGCCACCCCGCGCTGCAGCCGGCCTCGGTCGTCCTCATCACCGAGGACAGAGTCACAGTGACTGAAGGCCTGTCTTCTTAAGGAGGCCGAGGCTGGTGGCCCTCCCTCGTTACCCTTTCCCGGTGCTGTTCGTTTTTTCATTATCCGTTTCCCCTGGCGCGTAGGCACAGTGAGGGCAGGGTCCGCCTCGCAGCCGCTGCGTCTCCGGGGCCGGAGCAGAGCTGGGCGCTTGGGAGGCCCCGGTAAAGACTGGCAGAATGACAGAGTTGGAAACGGTCCCTGCATTGTGCCAGTCGGCTGCTTCGGGGCAAGCCCTTGATGTCCCCTGAGACCCGCTCTGGGCCTCTGTGGTGTTGGGGGCGGGGTCTGTGAGGTGCCAGGTGCCGGCTCAGCACCTGGTGGTTACTCAACAAACACTGTGACAGTCACTGGCAAGGGGAGGGCCGGGCTCAGTGGCCGCCTCTGCATGGCTCAGATGGAGGTGGCGTGTCTGTAAGTCAGGCCGGCTGCATGTGGCCTGGGTGTTGAGGACGGTTGCGGAAGGTTGTAGGGAGAAAGAGTTTGGTGAGAGTGCCCGCCCTGTGTCCTTGTGCCCCTGTGCCAGGCGCACGCTCTGGGAACAAGCGGGCACAGCGGGCCCCTCCCCCTGGAGGCGGATAGGCGAGGAGGGGAGGCGGACGACGCACAGTGTGGTCAGGAGGGCGGTGAGGGGTGGCTGTGCGAGCAGATGGGGCAGGTCCCCCGGCAGGGGCGGGAGGAGGCCGCTGAGGAAGGGACATTGCAGCCAACCCCGCGGGACGGAAGCCACGTCCCCACGGGGCGCCCGAGCGCCAGTGGCCAACGCGCCCCGGGGGGCTCCTCCCGCTCCGCAGCCAGCGCGTTCTTCTGTGTTTCTCGAATGTTTGACGACGGACACGTTTTCTATAAGGAGAAAAGGGACGAAAGGAAAGCGTCCGAGGACTGAAGCCGCAGGGCGGCTGGCTGGTGGCCTCCCCGCCGTGCGGTCAGCCTGGCCCCTCCCTGCCTTTCAGAGAGGACATCTGGTTCGATGACGTCGACCCGGCGGACATCGAAGCGGCCGTAGGCCCGGAGGCGGCCGCCATAGCGAGGAGGCGGCTGGGCCAGCGCGGGCGCGGCGTCACGCTGGTGAAGGAGCAGGCCTTCGGCGGGTACGCGGGCTGGGCCTTCGTGGGCGGCGGTCTTCGGGCCCCTCCGCCCTCCAGGAGAGCCAGGCGGGCACCTGCCGGCGCCCCTGTGACCGCACGGAGCTCGTCGCCCTGCGGAGCTCGGGGCATGGGTGGGGGCCGGTGCCCACCTGGGGGCCGCGCGGCACTGGCGGACCGAGCCTCTGGCTCCCCTCCAGGCTGACGAGAGCCTTGGCCATGGACTGCGAGATGGTGGGCGTGGGCCCCGCGGGGGAGGACAGCATCGCCGCCCGCGTGTCCATCGTCAACCAGTTTGGGAAGTGTGTCTACGACAAGTACGTGAAGCCCACCCAGCAGGTGACCGACTACAGGACCGCCGTCAGCGGGATCCGGCCCGAGAACCTCAAGCAGGGTGGGTCCTGCGGCGTCCAGGGACTGGGGGGAAGACCAGGAGGGGGCCCGTCCCCCCTCGTTCCCCGTCCTGGAGCATGGACAGCAGCGGGTCCCGGCCAGCTCACCCCTCCCCCGGGCGCTGGCTCCCAGGCGGCTCTCCCGCCTGCCTCGGTGCCTCTGAGCCACGTGACCCGAAGACCCGGACCCTGGCCCGAATGGCTTCGTGTCGCTTGGCAGCAGGGACTGAGGACCAGGAAGGAGGCGGGGGTGGGGGGGGCAGGGGACAGGTGGTAGGGTGTCGAGCTTTGTGACAACTGTGGGGAGCCATGGGGTGGTCTTGAGCGGGGAGAGGCCTGGTCCGTCCAGGTTCCGGCAGGTCCCTCTGGTCGTGGCTTTCAGAGCAGATGCCAGGGCCGGGAGGTGACGTCAGGAGGATGAGGCGGGAGCTGTCAGTGACCTGGTCTGAGAGGTGGCAGAGCATGGCCGAGCTCCAGCTGCACTCAGTGGGCTGAGTCTGGGGTTTGCCGAAGGACGGGCTGTGTGTGTGTGTGTGGAGGGGACAGTGGAGGGCGTCAGTGGCTCGGAGCTGGGGGCCGGAGACAACCCGAAACCCCAGGGGGCGAGGCCGTTTCTCCATCCTCCGGCCCGCCCGGTCTGTCCCCCGCACCTCCGGGGTGCTCTCTGCACACACGAAACACGGGCTCGGCCGCTGCTGCCCCCCAGCCTGCCAGCCCCTCGGTTCCAGGCTCTAGCTGTCCCGTCCGGGCAGAGTCACGGGGCACCAGCGTGGTCGCTGCAGCCCTTCCCTTTGGGGTGAGGTCTGTCTCCGAGGGGTCACTGTGAGAAAGCCTGGCCGGAGCCACGCTTCCCCGTCTGTAGCGAAGGGCCAGTGTCGTCCTGTGTCCACTGCAGAGACGCAGGCCCCAGCCCCGTCCTCGAGAAGGAGTCAGCAGCCAGGGCAGGGACCACCGAGGAGGGGGTGGCTCGGGGCTGTCCTCCAGAAGTGGCACAATGGCGGGTGGGCGGGCCGGCCCCGTGGGTCCTGCCTCGGGCAGTGTGGGCCTGGGCGCAGCCGAGGGCCCCCCGCCCCCCCCCCGCTCTGAGGTGTGACCGGAAGCCGGGGCGGGGTGGCCTCCTGTCCGTCAGAGAGCGGCCCTGATGGGCGCGTCTCTGAAACCGCTCCCTCGGGCTGATTGCAGGGGAAGACTTTGACGTCGTCCAGAAGGAAGTGGCAGAGATGCTGAGGGGCCGGATTCTCGTGGGACACGCAGTGCACAATGACCTGAAGGTGAGGCCCCCGCGCCCACGCCCCGTGTCTGCCTGCGCCTCGCGGTGGCCTGCCTGTCTTTGAGTGCGTCCGATGTCGGGGCCACCTGGGAACAGGGTCAGACGCCACCTACGGAGTTCTTACTGCGTGCTGGGGGCAGCGCCAGGCACTTTGGAGTAGTGAGCTCATTCGGCCCTCGGTGGGGGGCCTGGTGTCCACGCATTTGTAGGTGGTGAACCGAGGCCCCGTGAGTGGAGTGCCCTCTGGCAGGCCGCGAGCCGGACCCGCTGCAGGTCCCATGGCCACTGCCCGCATCACTTCCCGCACAGCCACTGGGCGTCCAGTGCCCTGCCCGGCCCCCCATAGCTCGAGGGGCCACGGTGGTGTGCGGAGGTCTGCGCGGTGGGTAGGGAGGCCCCGCCTGTCCCGGGGAGACCCGCACTGTGGGGCCCTCAGGCGCTTCAGGCGTGGCTTGGTGTCCTCTCACCTTTGAAATAGACCTTGAACTATTAACTGACAAGTCCTATGACAAGTCCTCTGCCCGCTGTGGCCCAAGCCCTCTGACCTCATGGCCGCCACCCTCCGGGAGCCGCCCGAGGCTGCGGGTGAGCTGTTAAAGCCTGTCCCGCCCGCAGCACAGGGCCCAGCTGCTGGCTGAGCGGTGACGGTTGGTTCCCCATCAGCATCGCTGGTTTCAGGGTTTTGTTTTTTTGAATGGTTCACTGTGGGGCATCATCTGGGCTCAGCGTAACATGAGAATTTTCTTTCAGAAGTTCTGATTGCTGTCAGTTCCCTTTTTTACTGTGTGTGTGTGTGTGTGTTGTGTACTTAAATTCCTTGTGAGAGATCATTCAAAAAAAAGTTGCATCTATAAAACGAAAAATGCCAGTGACCGTCACTGTCTCTTCTTCTAGGTCCTGTTTCTGGATCACCCAAAAAAGAAGATTCGGGACACACAGAAATACAAACCTTTCAAGAGTCAAGTGAAGGTACGTGATAAGCAGGCGTCCCTGCCCTGTCCTGCTTTGCTTGTCCCCGTGGCTGCTCTGGTCCCCGGTGACGGCCCACAGGTGTTTGTTCTGGCTTTGGCTTCCCTTTTAACCCTCGTAACTGAAAGAAATCTTAGAAGGAAAAGTAGGGGGCAGGTTTTTCCCACCTCTGAACTCTGACCAGACCTCCGATCACGGGTAAGAAGCCGTATCTGCCCCGTACGGTGCCGGGGGCAGGCCCCCTGGCAGAGAGTGGCCCTGGGAGCTGAGCGGGAAGGCCCAGGGCCAGGGGAGGAGGTGGCAGGCGCCTCCCTGGCTCTCCTCTCTGGGCCCCAGGGCTGTCGCCAGCCCTCAGGGCCACAGGCGCTTCCAGTGAGGGTCCCCTGGATTGGGGGGCTGGGGGCAGCGCCCGCCGAGGCCCCCGCCCCAGCGCGCTGTGTGCTGTGCCCTCCCGGCAGAGCGGGCGGCCGTCGCTGAAGCTGCTGGCGGAGCGGATCCTGGGGGTCAGCGTGCAGCAGGCGGAGCACTGCTCGGTGAGTGGGCTGGGGGACCAGCCCGTGGGGCGGGGGCCGTCCCTGACCTGGCAGCAGACGGGGTGGGGCCCGGGGGACTTCTTTTTTTAGGAGATCCATGAAAACCGGGCGGGCACAGCAGGCTGAGAGTGTTCAATTCTAAATGTTTAACCGACACAGCACTAAACCGTGTCGTAACTGTTGGGAGAAAGAACCCCCGGTCCAGACTGAGGTCCTTTAGGACTGTGTGGCCCCGGCTGGCGCCCCGTTGGGCCTCCACGACGGGGCTGGTGACGCTGCTGAGGAGTGCGGAGCCGCCCCCGTGCTCTTCCTGCCACTGTCTCGTGCCCCGGTGTCGGGCTCGAGACCCCACCCCGCCCCTTCCCCGCCGGCCTAACGTCTGCTGTGGCCTGAGGCAGTCACAGGGAGCACATTGTCCCCCCTCCTTTGGGCTCCTGCGAGTGGGGCGCCCGAGTCCCGGGAGTGTTGTGAGGGTCGCATCACTGTCCTGCCCGGTTCCCTCCGCCTCGCGCCCAGCGTCCTGCGCCCAGGCGGGACCGTGTGACTGGCCGGCACGCGGCTTTGCTCGTCACCTGCTGGGACAGTCACGGGGCGTGCGTGTCACCCAGATCCAGGATGCCCAGGCAGCGATGAGACTCTACGTCACGGTGAAGAAGGAGTGGGAGCACATGGCCCAGGACAGACGCCCGGCCACCGCTGCGGACCACGGCGACCAGGCGTAGCGGGAGCCCTGCTGCTGGTGCCACCCCCCAGCACCACCTCGTGACAGCTGTGCCCCAGCCATGGGACCGATGTCTCCCCAAGTGGCAACAAGACCGGGCACGGGGCGCGGGGCACGCGCGCTGCTGAGAACTGCTCTCCTCTCGTCTCTGATCTGAGACCGCGCCTCAGTGCGGGGGGAATGGGCGCACGGCCGGGCTGTCGCTCGGGGCGCAAGGGCCTTTGTCCTGGGCTCACTGGGCGGCGGGGACCGATGTGGGGGCGCCTCGGACTCTGCACTCGGCCAAGCCCCCGCGTCAGGGCGGGCATGGGGGCTGTGCCTCTCCCGCCATTGCCGTAGACAGTGTGAAGAAGTCGGCCAGACCCCAGGCGCCGGCCCGGTGTCCACAGGTCGCTCAGCCTCCGCCCCATCGCGGACCCGGACTTAGGGATTTCTGACAGCGGCGGGCCTTGCTCCCCCGACCCCCTGCTGCCTGCCAAGTTCACATCCAAGGTCGGAGCCCACAGTGTGGCCCTGTCGGGCTCGGGGCGCCCCCGAGCATGGCGATGACAGTTATCTCCCGGGCTAGGACAGGTGTGCCAACCTGGTGGTTTGAGCTGGGAAAGTGGGTTCCCGTGGGCGGCCTGGCCCGGGGGGCGGTGAGATCTCCGGGTGCATGAAGCCTGCGCCTCCTGACGGGGACTCCCAGGTCCGAACCCCCTGAGGAAGTTATGGGGAGCATAAATGAGGTTTTTATTTGAGATGGGGCTGGTGGACGTCCCGTTTCTTGTTCAGAATGGTCTGGAAGAACCACTGCCAGGTGCTGCCACCTGACCCGGCCGGGGTGAGGTTTGTGTCAAGGTTGTAGAGTCCAGCATTGTAGAATGGGCCGGTCCCCCGGGAACTGGCCTTGGGCTCTGCCGTGGTGAGCAGTGAAACACCGGGGCCCCAGGCGAGAGTCCCTCCTGAACGTACCCCGGCCCTGCGGCGGACGCCCGCCTGTCGCTGGGCAGTCCTGCAGGGTGCGCTGCAGGACGGGAGGGCTGGGGGGCCGCCTCTCAGGGCAGAGCCGACACTCCGGGTGGCGTGGCCTGCAGTCTCTGGATCACCATCTCTGCGTACGAGGCCAGCTCCTGGAGGGACACACGCAGGCCATGTGGCCAGGGCAGGCTCGGCGTCTGTGCCCACTCACTCCTGCGACAACCCACTTTGCTCTGAAGAGGCCTGACGGCCACCCCCTCCAGGATGCAGACTCGGCGTCCAGACTGGAGAGTCGGGAACCCTGCGCGCAGCGCTCCGGGCCCCCGGGAACGCCCGCGGCTGGCTGTGAGGCCTGGGGTGTGGGGTCCCCGCAGCACTCACTAGGCTGGAGGTGAAACGCTCCTGGATCTCCTCGACGAGGGGCTGGATGTCGTGGGACAGCAGCTCGGACACGATGTCCTCTGTGGGCGGAGTGGAGAGTCCTGAGGCGCCCCGGACCCTGCTGTGTCTGGAGGCCAGCAGGCTGGGGCTGGGACCGTCCCCGCAGGCTTAGCGCGAACTGCACACACGGTGCCCCGGGGGTCAGGAGCCGGGCGCCACCCGCAGCCAGCCCGGGGCCTGGTGCAGAGTGGCCGCTCGCGTCACGGACAGGAGAGGACAGGACATTCAGAGCCGTGAGCAGGCGCCTCTGACGCAGGGGGCGGGAGGGGGCGAGGGGTTCTCACGGTAGGCGGCCAGGTGGGCCAGCAGCAGGCACAGGTTCTCCACCACGCCCGGGTCGTCCCTGTGCAGCTGGTACGTCTCCTTGATGAGGGTGAGGCCGCTGCTGTCCCCCTCCGTCACCACCACCTGCAGCGCCGCCAGCTCTGGGGACAGGGAAGGGAGACAGTCCGTGCCCGGCAGCTGTGCGCGCCCCAGGGTCTTCTGGGAAGTAGGGTGACAGCAGACCGAGTTCTTGAGGTTGTCGACAGTGCAAAGTACTTGGGCTCCTGCCGCCTGGGGACCTCTGACCTCGCCGTGGTCCCCACTCTAAAGCTAACGAGAGCACCCAGGGACCTCGTTTCCCCCTCCACCCAGGCAGCAAAGGCTCCCGCGGGGTGGGGGGAGCGCTGGGGGTGTCCCGAGGTACCCCCGCATCAGGGGTCAGCCCTGCTCTTGACTTGGGGGGGGCCTGTGTAAGCAGTGCCCCGTGATGCCCCACGGCTACTCATGGTGTCCTGGAGCCTGGGAGACCACTCAGGCGAGGTGACGAGTATCACACAGCAGGTGGCAAAGCCACACTTCTCACCCGGACTCCGGCTCTGGGTGCTGTTCACTGGGTTCTGGTGGCCCCACTCCCAAGCCAAGCCACAGCCCTTCCCCCTCATGTCCTCCCCCGCTGTCCCAGTGACTGGCAGCTCACCTCTGCCCCAGACCTGTTGTCAGTGGGACCTTGGACAGGGTGGGTCTGCCCCGCAGCCTGGGGTGCCTGAGAGGGAGACCCTGGCGTCCCTTTGGAGCCTCCCTCCAGGAGTGCAGAAGGCCCCGCCCCCTTCCGGCTGAGCAGCAGGCGGGCCAGGCTTTGGGACCTGACCTCAGGGGACTGAACCACCCCCGACACCAGCTGGCGACCCTGGCCAGTCCCCAGGCCCTGAGTGGCTGCAAAGGGTCACCGTGCTGGGGGCCGGGCGTGGGGCCTGGCACAGGACCCAGCAGCAGGGTGTGTGATGGGGTGGGACTTCGGAGACACACCTGCCTCCCAGGCTGTCCTAATAAGCTAGACCTGCAGGAGAGCCTGCGCGCACCTGACGTGTGGACAGAGCAAGACAATCACAGTGTAGCTTTAAGGGGAAAAGTACATGCAACGTCTCCATGGCAACTCCGGATGCTGGGACTATATAGATCGCTCTCTTCTTTTTTGTTCGTGAACTTGTGCTTCTGTGTCTGGCCTGTGGGCGGCCGGCAGACGTCACCTGCCGAGTCCCCCCTCCCTCCCAGCGGCAGCCCGGGCCGTCCCCGGCCTCACCGGACACCTTCACGAGGCTGGCCAGCCCCCGGCAGGCGCTGTTCACCAGCAGGACGCGGTCCCGGCCCAGCCGCAGGCTCCGCAGAAACAGCACCACCACCTCTGCGAACTGCTGCTCCTTGATGCAGCCTGCAGCGGGGCGGGGCCAGCCTCGTCACCGTCACCGTCACCGCGGGAACCGGGGCCCGCCCCTCCCGGCCCCTGGACACCCCGCTGCTCACCCAGCAGTGACAGCAGCCAGAGGACCGCACAGCCAGCCTCGGCCATCTCCACATCCGTGGGGTAGGCGGCCAGCAGCTTGGTGACGAGGACGGGGGCCTTCTCCAAGGGGGCGCTCACGATGATGGCCGGAACTAGGACAGGACGGAGGAGGCCCTGGTGCCCGCTGCACGCATGGCCCCCAGCTGCCTCCCACCAAGCACGACAGGGCAGGAGCTATGGGGGGAGGGCAGGTGTCCTCAGGGGAGGCGATGACGGAGGGGTAGGGGGGCTTTCCAGCTCACCAGCCAGACGGCGCGGGTTCCCCGTGCTCCGAGGGGAGGCCTGGGGGAGCCTGAGCTCTAGGCAGGACTCTCGGGGTTCCAGGGCTCCCCATAGCTGGGAGCCCTTTCTCTTGGGCAAAACTACCACCCAGGTGCCACATTGCCAAGATGAGGCCTGGGGGGCCTACCACAGCCTGGGGCCCCTGGGACAGGGTGCCAGTGCCACAGGTGACTTCTAAAAGCAGGGGCTGCCCAGGAAACCCCAGGGCACGCGGGCTGGAAGCCTCCCTGGGCGGGGCCATCTGCGAGGGGCCGCGCCGCCGGGACGGCTCCGCCCTCCATCCTGTCTCGTCCTGGGCTCATGGCTCTCAGAGGGTTTGTCCTGAAGCGCCTGCGGGACAGGACGAGGCGGAGGGCCCCTCTCACCGTCCACCAGCAGGACCCAGAGCAGGCTCAGGCCGCTGATGCAGACGTCCCTGTCCCCGGAGGAGGTGTCCAGATGTTCCAGGATGTGCTCGAACAGCCCAGCCTTCTGCAGCTCCTCCGCCATGGGTCCTGCGGGGCGGGCCCTGGCCTCAGGACGGTGGAGAACCCCTCCTCCGGAAAGCCTTCCCTGAGCACCCCCTCTGTTCTCAGGCACCGTACCTGTCACATGCCCGGGACCCTACGGTCTCATGCCCAGCGTGGGACCCAGAAACAAGTGGGCCGTCGCCTGGGCCGTCCGTCCCAGTGTCCCCCATCCCAGCATCCCCCATCCCAGGACGGGGCGGGGCCCAGCTCTGCTGCTGTCCTTCCCGGGCCCAGCCCTGCCCCCTGGGGCCGCACAGCGGGCCTGAGCCTCTCGAGTGGGCTGCAAGGGTCTGCAGGGCCGTGGCACTGGCCCCCTCCTCCACGCTGTCCCCCGGCCCGGCCGCCCCCGCCGGCCCAGCAGGTCGCCTCGGAGGCCCAGCTACTCCACGAAATGCAGGTGGGCGGGGCGGCAGGGGTGACCAGGGCTGGACATGACGCGGACGTCTGCGTGCGCTTGCGCGGTGGTCCCTGGCGCCAGGTCGGCGCCGCGCACGTTTGCAGAGGGGACGTGAGGACGGGCGTGTGCGACGCGCGGGCCAAAGGCAGACCCACCCTGGCTGCAGACGATGGACAGCAGAGTGTAGACCATGACCAGGAGCTCCTGGGCCTCGGGGTGGCTCCGCACGACGCTCAGCAGGGCCAGGGGGACGGAGCTGTCACTTGGTAAGTCAGCGACCGGGTCCTTTGCCAGTGCTGCTCTGTCCAGGGGAGAAGCTTGGAGTTAGCTCCCAAAGCTGCGGACCGGGGGTGGGGGGTCGGGGGTGGGCGGGAGACGGCATGTGGGCGTGCTCCCTCCCCGGTGGGGGGCAGCGCCCCCACTTCGCGTGAAGGAAGCTGAGGGCGGCCTCGTCCCTGGGCACACAGCAGGTCTCCATGAGCGCGTGCTGCTCGGAGGACCGAAGCCCCAAGCGTGGGGGCCCGGCCCCCAGCCCACGTAGCCAGTGCGGGCGTCGGAGACCCGCCCGGCACGCACCGGGCGCCGTGCCCACCTTGGCCAAGCACGCGTAGCAGCAGGGAGCAGGCGCACAGCTGGACGTCCAGGTTTCTCTCCTGCTGCTTCATGACGGCGATCAGCTGGTCCACCAGCTCCGTGGGCCACGGGATGCCTGGCAGGGTGGGTGGCAAGGCGTGACTCGGGGTGGGAGCAGAGTGGGAGGGGCGGGGACAAGAAACAGTGTGGATCCCAAGACACAAGCCACCCCGCTTCTCTGCTCGGTGAAAGCAGCGACGTGGGGAGCGTTGCAGGCTGCCTGCGCCACGCGGGTCGTGAAGATGTGCCCCTCACCGTGGGACGAGGAAGTGGCCTCGGAGGTGTGAGAGACGCACTGGAGGGCTTGCAGTGAGGGGCCAGGGTCTGCCTGGAGGAGCTGGGGCTGGCGAGCGGAATTGGTCCCTACCTAGCTCGTCATCGGGCATCGCCAGGAGCTTGTTTATGGCCTTGAGCTGGACTTCCGGCCGGCTGGAGTTCTGCATGACCTCTGCAGGACGAGAGCGTGAGGCGGCGTCAGCCCGTGCGTCCACCTGACGTCATGGGCTCAGGGCCCCCTCCAAGGGCGGGGGCACCCGGGGCCCGTTTGTGGGCACCACAGCACGAATCCCTGTAATCCAGCAGACGGGGCACCCTGCCACCCCCACTTTCCAGGCCGAGCAACCTGACCAGGGGCGCAGCTGGGTCTGTCTGGGGGCACCGCCTCCCCATGGTGGGGCGGGGCCAGAGCCCCGCCCCTGACTCCGCCCCTGCCCCACCCTAGCCCCGCCCCGAGCTCTGCAGAGTGCCTGCAGCTCCCAGCAGGCCCCTCTGCCCCTGTGTCGTGACAAACCACCCCCAGAAACGCGCAGTCTCGGGGTGCACGCTGCAGACCCCGAATCCTACAGTAATCCTACCTGGGCTCCATGAGAGTACCTCACGGCAGCCCATGGGGTGGGTCTTGCTGTGACCTCCACTTTACGGGTGGCGCCTGAGGCTCAGAGGGGGTGCCCCACTCGAGGCCACCCAGCAATGGGGGACGGGCTCCGCCTGGACCCGGTCATCTGCCTCCAGAGCCCGTGACCATGTGACACGGGGGCACTGAAGAGCTGGGGTCCTGTGAGTGTCCCCTCCCCAGAAACGGGGCAGAGGTGACAGACGCGGTGCAGAGTCCCTCTCACAGGCAGCCTGTGCGGGGAGCCGCAGAGAGGGGCAGAGGGAGTGGGAGCACGGGGATGGGGGCTTCCCAGGAGCTTGAATGGCTATCGGGGTGTAGCTATGGGGGGCCGGTCACGTGCTCCGGCGTGGGGCACGCGGCAGAGACTGCACCAGGGGACGCGCAGCGCCCTCGCCTGAGGCCTGTGAGCCCAGGTCCAGGGATCTCTCCGCGGGGACGCGCCTGCCATCCTGGGGCCACCGCCACCCACGTGCCAGTGCCCGCACCACACTGCGCACGTCACCACACAGGGGGCGCTGCGGGCTGGCGGAGACGCAGCCCGCGGAGCCGCGGTGCCCGGATGTGGACGCGGCTGGGAGGGCGCAGGCTCCGCCCCTCGCACCATGCCCTCGCCCTCGGGGACCCCCGAGGTCACCTAGGATGGTGGGCAAGCTGCCCTCCAGCAGCACCGCGGAGACGAAGGCGGGCACCTCCTGGCGGCGCCGGGTCAGGGTGGAGCTCAGGGACCTGGCGCCGCTGCTCGAGAAGACGATGCGGATGACGTCCCTGGGGAGAACGCAGGGCGGCTGGACCCCCGACCCGGGTCCCCCCACCCCCGATCCGGCTCCCCGACCGGGCTGTGGGGCTCGGACAGCCGCCGGCCCCCACCTCCCGTCGTGGGCCCCACTGGGCCGCCCCTCTCGCCCTGCCGCATGCGTGTCCGGCCGGCGCCCTAGCACTCCCACGTCTGGGACCCGGGATTCACGGCCCCCGCTGAGGGGGGCAGTGCTGAGACCCCGCTTCCGCCCCTGCGGGCCCCTTCCCCTGCGAAAAGACGTAACCATCAGGCTTTGCAGCTGCGTTGCTAGAAAGGCCAATAAGACCTAGGCTGGAGTCACTGGCATAGATTCTGGTGTTTTTTTCCCCCGATTTTAAAATAAATTAGAACGAGCACGTTCCCGGGTGCTCGGGGCCGTGCCTCCTCCCACGCCTGACGCACACGCCGGCCGCGTTGGCGCCGGGCTCCGGGCACCGGAGACGCCCCTGGGGGCAGCGGGGCCTGGGAGCGCCGCGGTCCCGCCGCGTGGGGGGGGGGGGTGGCGCGTGAGGACGGCGGAACCGCAGGGCCCACCTGACCGCGATGCGCTCCGCGGGGTCGCGCCGCAGCATCTGCGGCAGGAGGTCACCGAACAGCTTCGCCTGCGGGACCTGCCGCCCCTCCATGGCGCTCAGGACGCCCTGCAGGCCGCCCGGAGGGCTCCGGATGGACTTGCGCAGCTGCATGGCCTCCGCCGCCTGTGGGGACATGGGGTGCGGGCGGCTCCTTGCGATCCCTCAGCTGAAGGAAAACTGGGCCCCGCCCGGCCAGGGCGGAGGGCCGTGCCAGGCTCCGGGGGTCTTCCGGAGGGGAGCGGGGTGAGAAGGCGGGGCCGTGGTGAGGCCGCCTGAGCCTCGTGGTCCTTCTATGCCTACGGGCGGCTCGCTGGATGGAGGGAGTTGGGGGACCGTCCGCCCACGACTGCTGGGCGTGTCAGGGAGGCCCTGGGCCTCCTCCCAGATCCAGCCCCAGCTGGTAAGAGTCTGGGGGCGTCCAGGAGAGGGTGGGGAGTGTTGGGGCCTGCCGGAACTTACTGGGGACCTCGGTGCCTGCACGTGGGCCTGGGGGACACCGGCCTGGCCAAGTCACGTTCCCCTGCTCTCTCCTCTGCCTGTCGGGAGTCTGAGGCCACAAAGCTCAACCTCCCAGCCTCCCGCAGCCAGGGGACCAGGGTCCACGTGGCCCTTCGCTCTGTCCCTCTCCTCGCTGTCCGCGGGCAGTGGTCCAGGTTCCAGGCCATGCTCAGGAATCCCCGCCACACCAGCCCGAGCCCCTGGGGGACAAGCAGCGCTGTGTGCGCAGGCCCACGGAAGTCCACTGTCCACTGCCTGCAGCTAAATGCATCCTTGACCCTAACAGGCAGAGCATGGCCCCAATCCCACCCCGGGCGGCCGAGCACGTGAAGCCGGGTCTCCCCATCCGCAAGGGGCAGTGAGGACACTGGGGGCTGCTGTTAGGGCCAGATGCACCCTGGTCCCCACCACCAGGCCAGGGCCTCCACCACAGGCAAGGTGCTGGATGGGGGCGTGGCCTCCAGCACCTGGGGGTGGGGCCTCTGCACAGCTCCGCCCACTCATGGAGGCACAAGGCAAGCCCCTGGTGCAGGGCAACGGGGTGAGGTGGGCAGGGCTGGCTCCCTGGGGACATGGGGAGTGGGGTCGGGGTGCTGCAGTGGGGGAGGGGGTTTGGAAGGCAGCTCACATCCAGGAAGGAGCAGCTGGCCAGGTCAAGGATGATACAGCCCAGGGACCAGATGTCTGCTTTCTTGCTGAAGGAGAAGGTCAGGGCTTCGGGGGCCATCCAGGACTTCTGAACGGGGTCTGTTGGCAGGAGAAGGTTGTGGGGGGGCATGAGTCCTGCGCTCCCTGGGGAAGCAGGGAAAAATGAACCCTGCCTCGGGGGCTGGGGGTAGGGACGGGCTACCTGTGCAGGGACGGGAAGCCCCCGGTCAACAAGCCCCTGGCCCTGGGCCTTGGGCCACGGAGGCTGCCCGTCTAGGCAGATGCCCGGCAGGCTGGCCTGAGTGTGCATGTCCGTATCTGTGTGCCCGCTGTGGCTGCGGGAGGAGTCGGGACACGCGTGTGCCAGGAAGGCTGAACCCTGCCTCCTCCTCAAACATCGTGCCCTTCTGAATATCAGGACCTCGAGGTGAAGTCCTTCCACCCTCGTTTCTAACCCTGAACCCCAGACAAGGAGCCAACCAAGCAGGGTCCTCGGGTCAGCTGTCTGTGTGTCTCAGGCAGTGGCCCCTCGGGACCTCCATTAGGCAGCCAAACATCAGAGGGGTGGGCTTTAAGGACCCCTGCCACCCACACGTCCAGTAGACCTACCCACCCACCCACTCACCCTTCCGCATCCCTCATCCCCTCCATCCCCCGTGCACCGGCGACAACGCCCCCCGTATCTGCCACCCTGGGACTGGAGTCCTCCCCCTGGCTGTCATCCCCACCCCTGAGGGCGGTTACAGGCTGGAAGCCCGGCTCCCTTTGCCCCACGGTCGTTTCAAAGGACGGAGAACTCAGGTCCGCTCGCCCGCCCCTTCTACCGCATCCTGGGGGGGGGGGTCTTAGGGCTCGGTGAGGTAATCCAAGCCTGCTCAGTTCCGTCCCCACGGGGCAGGCTCTTCCCCCCGAGAACTTTCTTCTCCCTTCATCGAGGTTAGCATTTTCTGGGGGTCCTCCAGACCCTGCATGCCGCCCCCCACCCCACCACGGTGGTAGTCCTGCTTGGTGACAGTCCAGGCTAGGGGACTCTTTGGAGCCCGCAGAAGCCCAGGGGCGTCTGCAGGGACCTTCCAAGCAAGGACGGGCTTGCTGTGGCCTTGTCCCAGCCCTCTGCACTCCAGCAGCCTCCTGTGTTGGGAAAGCGGCCCCTCCCCCACTGCTGCCCCTCCGCCCGCCGCCCCACGGCCGGGGAGGACCCCATGGCCAGGGAGGACCCCGGCCACCTTCTTCCGCACGGATGTTCCACTTGGCCTTGTGGGTCATCAGCACCTCGGAGCTCAGGTCTTGCAGCTTGCAGTGGTTGCTGCTGACCAGGGCAATGTTGGAGGGCTTGAGGTTCCTGAAACCAGGACGGGGGACTCTGCTCAGGCCGCCCCTTGCCCCTACCCCGCCTGGCAGCTCACTCATGCCCCCTCTCCTCAGTAAACGCCCCTACGCGGCCCTCTTTAAGCCTGCCGTGTCCTGTAGGCAGGAGGGGGACACTAGGCTGCTCTAGTTTAAAATGCAGAGGAAGCCACACAGCTCTCCTGCACTCCGGGGCAGAGCCCCTCCGCGTGGGAACAGGTGACATCCGCTGGCTGAGCACTTCCTTCCTTCCCGAGGTCCACGTGGCCTCTGCCCTCCTTGACACAGGACACTGGTCCGATCTGAAGCCCTCCCCAGACCCTCAGGCCCTCAGACCACGGATTTCAGGCGCGTGAGGCAGGACTGCCGGCTGGCGCGGCCCACGCCCCCGGCTCAACCTCCCGTCCTGGGCAGGCTGGTGTCTGCTTCCTGCCCTTGCACTGGACGCCAGCCCTGCCCCGTCAGCTCACGCCTCCAGCCGCGTGGTGAGGGGGAACCCCTGGAGGTCCCTCGTTGGGGGGGCATTCTCCGTGAGCCTGGGAGGTGCTCTGGACAGGTGCCCACTCTCATCCCGGCTGAGTGGACCGCACCTCCCCCCGCCCCCGATCCTGCCCACGGGCAGTGATGCCCAGGGGGACGCAGAGCTCTCCTCCTGAGGCCACCTGGCCCCCTGGTCACCTGTGGACGATGTCCAGTTGGTGCAGGTATTCCAGAGCGTCCAACACCTGGCCCAGCACGTTCAGCAGCCACTGGGGAAAGAGCGAGAGGTGCGGATGAGAGCCCCGCAGGCCCCCGTCTCTGTACTAGGGACCCTGGGTGCCCCGGGGCTCCGGCCCCCAGCCCCACCCACCCCTGTGGCCTTGCGGACGCCAGAGAGCATGAGGTCTTCAGTGCCTACTTGGGGCTCGCCGCTTTACGTCATTAGAATAAATAAAGACCAGAGAGAGAACGTTCTGGAAGCATTCTGTGTCAGAAACAAGATTCAGCCCGTTTCCAGGCCGTGGTTTTCAAACTGCGTTCCTCGGAACCCTGGATTCCTCCCACGGGGTGTCAGAGAGGGGTGAGGGGCAGGATCCCGGGCTGCCTCCCACTCCGCCTCCCACCAACCCCCGCCCCCGGCCCCCTGGTTAGAGCAGACCCACTGTATTCACTGCGTTTCTGAGAACGTTTGTGCTTGAAAGGGTCCCACCCCGCACAGGACGTGTGAAACCCTCGCGGGGCCCGCCTGCGAGGCCCGAGGCCCAGCGGATGAAGGCCAGCCGAGCAAACACAGCCACCGTCCCCTGGGGTGGGTCGGGGACCTACACGTGCAAGGAAGTGACAACCCCACTCCGGAAACACAGCCACCACGGGCATCAAAGGCACCAGCCACCGCAGAAGCACTGGTACCACGCCCACAGTGTCACAGTGAAGCACTCCGCCCGTCAGAGGCCTGGCTAAGGTACAGGCGTGGGGGACACGGGACACTGGTGCCCAGGACGCGTAAAGAACGGCCCAGCTCAGTAGGAGCTGACGAACACCCAGGGTTTAACGGGCAGAACCTGAGCGAACCCAGGAGAGGCCCAGGCAGCCGGGGTTACGCGTGATCTGGTCGCTAGAATTAAAAAGTCACTTTGCGTTTAAAGAAAAAGGGCCGACACGCTCAAGCGTTGGCCAGGGGGGCCGGAACAGACCCACGCGGCCGCGAGCGAAGCCGGGTCCATCCAGCCGGCTTGGGGACCGTTCGGAAGGTCCGAGGAAGCCACACGCGCCCCCGCTCCGCCAGCCGCCCACGCCACGCCCGGCGCTGATCCAGGAAACAGGAGCGTTTAGGTCCCCCCAAAACGAAACGCGCCCAGCAGTGCTCGTGGCCACCCCAGTCATCATGGCCCCAAACGGGAGGCCACTCCCTCGCGCAGCACGAGACGAGCCCCAAGGCTTGGGGCGGCCTCACGGCGCTGCAGAACCAGCCGCAGGAAGGGACGGTTTCTCGACATGCTGGCAGCGTGGGTGACGTCGCCAAGGCACCCGGGTGAGCGTGAGACACGCAACATACACACGTGCAGGACGGCCGAGTCCCCGTGTGCTTCAGCGCCGGGGGGCCTGACCCTCCGGGAGCTGGCGGCCTTCCGGGGACGTCCTGACCCGGGGACGTCCATCCAGCCGGACCCCGGCCACCGGCCCGCGCTCTGCCCCTTCCCCCGTGTCCCCACTGAGGTCGCCCGGTCCAGCCGGTCCCCGGGCCCCGCGGTCCTACAGCCTGCCTCACCTCGGAGTCGATGATGGCCTTCTCCACTCTCTTCGTGTCGATGACCTTCTGGAAGCTTCCTGCGCTGTAGTCCATCACCAGGCAGAGGAACAGGGAGGAGATCTGCCGGGGACACGCGGCCGCTCAGCAGCGGAACGCCCCCCGGGCTTTCCCCTGTGTCCCTGAGAGCATGCGTGGGGACTGGGGACGAGCCCCCGACGGGCGGGGCCTGCCCACGCCTCCGGCCTCTTCCGTCCCCTCCAGCCCGCCCCCGCTGCAGCCCCACGACGTCACCTGGCCCTCCCTGAGGCCGCACGGGCCTCCCGGCCACCGCGCTCGCAGACCCTGTGCGGGGCCCCGTGCCTCGGGCCTCAGCCCACGCCCCTGGCCTCCCTCTGAGGAGCCACGAAGGGGTCCCCGGCGGCCCGGGTCTGGGGACACAACCCTGCCTTTCCTCCCACAGTGAAATGTCCTCCTGGCTTTTATGGGTGTCCTTGGGAGCATTAGGGGGCGGTCAGAAAATATTTGGGGGTGCCTGCAGTGATGACCCCTCCCTAAGGGTTTCCTCGGGGCCGTGGGAACGTGTGTGAGGGGACCCTCCGCTTCCACTCAGACCCTTGGTTGCCGGCCCCAGGTGGGCACCAGTGTGGAGGTCCAGCTAGGGTCTGACACTCGGGCTCCCCTCACTGCCAGCCCCCGCCACTCGACACCCCCTCTTCCTGCAGTAACTGAAAGCTGGCTCCTTGTGAAGACAAGAGTTCGTACAGCCCATGGGACGAAGCACAGGGCTTGGGGGTCGCCAGGCCTGGATCGGACCCCGCTCAGCCACTACGAGCTGTGTGGCCTTGGCGCGCTTCTTAGCCACCCCAAGTCCCCGAGAGCTGAGGACAGTACTTCCCACCCTACAGATGTCCTGGGACCCGAGGATGAATGGGCAGCTGGTTAGCAAACTCTGGGGGAGCCGCCAAAGCCTGGGGTGCAGAGGTCCCGGACACCTGGTGTCAGATGAGCAGGGAAAGCCAGGGGCCAGCTCCCTGACGCCAGCTCCGGCCAAGGGAGTCACACCACCCCCCGCAGGCCCGGACCCGCTGAGCCTGTGACGCAGGACCAGCTCAGGAGCCGAGGGCTCTGGGCGCGGGCGCCATGCCCGCGGGCCTCGCCTCTGGGGGCGCCACACGCCCGCCCGCAAATAACAGGCAGGCTCTCATTTCTCTTACTTGTCAGCCCCTCCCCCACTGGGCCTGAGGCGGGGCGCACAGGGGGTGGCACCCAGAGAGCCCCCCCACTGCCACCAGTGGGCTACCGATGGCGCGTGGGGCGCTCTGTGCTCGGTCCCCTGTGCCCGCAGATGTGGGCCCGGACCCACCTGGCCGTTCCAGGTGATGAACAGCTCCCGGTAGAAGGCCACGTGGTCGTGCTGGAGCTGCAGCAGCGGCATCAGCTGCAGGCACGAGAGAGCAGAGGGACAGGGCGTATGGGAAGCGCCATTGCCACCAGCAAAAATGCACATCTCTGGCTCGGAGCAGAGCAGGGACCGGGACAAGGACACAGCGCGGCCTGGGCAGAAGCCGGTAGCAGTCCTGTGTCCGGCACGTGCTGGCAGAGCCGGGACGGAGGACACACCTCCACCCCTCGGCACCTCCGGCCTCCTCTGAAAACGGGGGTCATGGCAGATCCGCCCCCCCCCCGGGTGTCACGAGGACTCAGTGACCGGTGCGGGCAAAGCGCCTGGCACACGGGAGAGAGCCCGGTCAGGGCTGGCTGGGGAAGGAGGCGTGGCCACCGGCAGGGGGCGCCGATGGGCCCAGCGACCGACTGGGGTGTCATCCACATCATGTAGGATGCCACTGTCCCTCTGACCGGTAGGTTTCGGGAATGTGAAACAGTTTACATTTTTTTGTCACACGAGTCTACATTTTCCAAATTTTCTGCTGTAGTCAATGCTTTTGTGATGGAAAAAGAAACGTATTTTAAAAGATAATTATTGGTACATGAGCCTTGGGACCTGTAATCTGTATTTACACTTTATCTTCTCCGAGAACAGAAATCCTAAGTCGTCAGCATCTGGATTTAGAAATGAGTGCTTGAGCCCAGACTCCCTCGATGACCTGGGGGTGTCTGGCTGCAGAGCGCAGAGGAGAGCGGGTGCTGGCCCTCCCCACCTCCGCCCAGGCCCCACCAGGCACGCCGCAGGAGGCCGCAGGACAGCGGCTACGCACTCTGCACCACGTCCCCGCCCAGAGTTACCTCCTCCAGGGCCTCGTTGGCATTATGGTCATCGATGCATTCCACCTGCAGGGGCACAGGAGCGCTGGCTCAGTTAATGCGTAGTAAGCCATCACCCGCATCGTCACCATCTCCACCACCGTCACCACTATCACCGCCACCATCCACATCACCACCGTCACCACCATCAACACCATCCACATCACCACCATCACCACCACCATCAACATCACCACCGTCACCACCATCATCACCACCATCACCATCATCACCGCCACCATCATCACCACCGTCATCACCAACACCACCATCCACATCACCAACACCATCCACATCACCATCAACACCATCATCAACACCAGAATTAACACCACCATCAACACCATCATCACCACCACCATCCACATCACCACCATCAACGCCATCAACACCATCACCAACACCACTATATTCACCACCACCATCAACACCATCACCGCCGCAATCATCACCACCACCATCCACATCACCATCTTCACCATCACCACCAATACCATCACCATCATCTTCACCGCCACCACCACCACCACTACTACCACCAATACCATCGCCACCATGGCCATCATCACCACCACCATTGCCACTACCACCATCGCCGCCGCCACCACCATTATTCGCCGGCGGTGCTAGGCTCCTACCATTCACATCCCACCACGTGGCACCATAGGGGGCCTGGAGTTGTTCCTAAGGCAGGGATCCACACATACTCTGAGCAACGAGAATACGTTTGCTCGTGCTGCAGGGGTAAGTGTAGGATAGCATAATATAAATCCCAAGCAATAATTAGGGGATCCAACTAAAAAGCGGAAAAGAAATTAACATGTTGGCCGCAGAGCCAAACGGCTCTGCGCTGGCCGGCAACGTCTCAACAACCTGAGCACCCGTCCAAATTGGGAAGATTGTCCCCATCATCTTGGGAACTGCGTGATGCCGGCTAGTCTGCCGCCTCCTTGCCCGTAAAGCGGGGGTCACGGCTCCTGCTTGGCTGGGCTGGTGGACGATTAAATGAGATGACGCCTTGCTGAAGGCGTGGTGGCTACGTAGGGTTGTGATTGCTGGCAGGGTGAAAATGGGCATTTCTTCCCCATCAAGATGAGCGTCACCCGTGCAGGGAAGCCCGAGTCACCTCATGTCACCCCTACGTCTACACTCGACCGGATGTACCGCGTGATCGCCGGCAGAGAGGAAGCCAGCTGTCACGTCAGACAGCCTTCTCTAACACGGGGGATGACGAGCGTATGTTTTGGGGGGAAACCACCCACACTGGGGTGCCAGAGGCGTGACTTCTTACCTGCTTTATCACAAGCTTCACTTGGGTTTTGATCTCCTCCACCACCAGGTTCACCCCCAAGGCCCCAGGAGGCAGCTGTTCCAAAATCTACCAGCGAGAAGGAAAGACGCTTTAGGAGACGCACATGACTTTTCATTCAAGGTACAGCCCGGCTCTCAAATCGCCTCTGGTCATTTGAACTTCCCTGTGGCTGCGGGCAGAGCGCGCGTCTCTGCCCTGATCTGCAGACTCAAGTAAGAAATGGCCCAGAAGACCGAGGAGCCCTTCGAAGGTGGAACCCGAGCCCTAGTCTCTTTGGGGCTGGCTATGGCTCTCTTCCCATCCCCCCGCGCCCCGTCTCCACGCTGCGGCAAGGACCGGCGAGCATCTGAGAGAAGGCAAAGGATTCGTTCACTTTCTGTAGCCCTCAACGACCCCAGCTTCTAGCACCCACCGCCATACTGGGTACCCAAACCAGAAACTGGTTCATAACTGGTGCGACCACAGTCACAGCCATGCACGTGTCTGGCTCTGCGCCAAGCACCTCACACGGTCAGCACCGCTGCCATCTCCCCGTCCACATTAGAGGGAACTGAGGCGCAGGGAGCTGGGTCCCTGCCTGACTCGAGAGCCTGTGCGTTGCGCCAGGGCTGCAGAGATGGCCGCCATGCCCTCCGCTGGGGCTATGGGTGAGGATGGGCAACGCTATTACACTCATCAGAGGATGGAGGAAGGCGGGCAGGATGCAGAGGAGGGATGTCGGGGATGGAATTCTGGGTCAAGGGACTCTTGGGAGTCCGGAAAAGTTTCAGGACTCTGTAATCCGGTCCCTGTGGGTGGCCTGAATCCTGCTCAGAAAACAATAGGGACTATGTCCCCGAGCGGTTTAAGCTGCTGTAAGAATGTACATGCTCAGGCCTCTTAAGCAGCAAACGAACCAGCGAGAGGCACTCGTCTCCCATCAAGACTTTCCCAAAAAAGCGACGTTGCTTTCGAGATCCTCTGGCCGCCAGCAACGCATCTGCTTCTCCACCTGCTGCCTCCCTTGGAGTTCTCCCAAAGTGAGACAGATCTGATTTACAAAGTATTTTCAGGTTGATGACATTTTTGCAAAGTCTGAATCTAATATTTAATAAAGTTGGCATATTATGCATAGAAGCGTTTAATTAAACATTTATTCAT